>CAVNYN010242428.1:0-24230 GCA_963692815.1 Nyctanthes arbor-tristis | reverse complement strand
AAAAAAAAAAACCACCCTACCCCAGATCCTCATAACACCAGACTTATACCAGTAGGAGGGATGGTATAAAAATCATTGACCATTACATCCCAAAATGCACAACCCTCCCTTTTTACTTTCCATAGCTAGCTTGTGGGTTAACATAACTCTACTTTTCAGTCTCATTTTTGCAAAAAAAAAAAAAAAAAAACTTCAACCTCTAATGTGGTACCTTTGATTCATACTAGGAGAACTTATATTTTTTCAGCTAGCTTGTAACTATACTTTAACATTTTTTTCCTAGTAACATTTAGTTGCATGCTCCAAATTTCAATTGAATTCGTCCCAACCGAGCCTTTTGACTATTATTCTCCCATTCCCTTAATTTTTTTGTGGTTACACTCCTACATGCGATCTGAATACTCATCGCAGAAAAAAATAAAAATAAAAAAAGATCACTTCAACTAATTATTCAATACTGTTGTAACAGCACAAAAAACACGTGCAACTGCCATACCTTTTTAGCACAGTAGTTACACAAACAATTTTACCAATATAAAATACAAACTTATCATTCATTTTAGATGCATACTTAAAAAAGATCAATAGAAAATTGAATAATAACTATCTCACAAATTAACTGATATTCGAATAATCCAGCTAAAACTAGACAATGAGTTCATCTCTAAATAATTAGAGAAGATAATAACCTTATTGCTTGATCATTATATAAAAAAAAAAAAAAAGAACCTACACTTGTTCTAAATTAGACATTTGAGCCTTAAAAGTTTTAAACCTTATACAATAACTAGTTTTTTTATCACTTTGACTTCACTCCAGAGTCCAGATCATTTGTGTTCATGTGAGACTCCATCGTCTATGGCTATAGATTTCTGCACCTCCTTACATTATCCCCGTATTGCTTGCAACGCCCACTGGAAAGTCTTTTTACCTATTGTTGTTGGCTAAATATATTTTCCTATGATCTTCTCGGGCCCTTTTTGCCTAGTAGAGGCAGAACTTGTGTAGAGAAAACATAATTCGGCACATCCCATTCACAAACATTCCCTAGAGAAAGCACTTCACCAATCTATAGATTTCTTGTGTTATTTACCATTTAGAAACTCGGAGCAGTAGTCATACTCGTCCCCATGAATAAATGTTATAGTCGATATTGTGTGAGGGCATGTCAGCTCATCTATCTGAAACTTGCCATATGAGCAGGTTCTTTCAGCCAAATTAATAGATAGCAGAGTACCGATAAAAATCTAGTTATACAACTCCTAGATAGGGAAAACTTGCATTGTAAACATGATTTATCTAGCTATTCTTACTACACTCATGCTTTAAACAATTTTAATGCATCCAATATAAAAGGAAAGAAGTTTCTTATGGAATGACCTTGAAATGTTAATTGTTCTTACACCTCTATTTTTTTTCCTATTAAGGGTAACCAGCTGAGTGGTAACGGAAAAAAAAAAAAAGGAAACGAAAAAAAAAAACTGCAGCATCTATATACAAAACATCAAATTATTGCATAATGAGGCAGAGAAACACCAACAAACTACGTTGCAAACTAACCTCAATTCTCATAGATGACTCCATATGCGCTGTCAGTGACTCCATATGCTCTGTCAATCTCTTTTCTAGCAGTGGGCATAACTTTGTGAATGTCAACTTCGCATCTTCAAGCCTCTTACTGAACCACTTTTGTAACAGATTCAACTATATTGGGTGTCAATGTCGAGAATCTATTAACTGGCATAAAAGCCCTTGATCAACATACAATAAAAACAACACATCATTAGTCACAGATAAAGAATTAAGCTAGTGATCAGCATACAATAAATATTTCTTGCAAAAATTAGTGTAATGTGGTAGGTAAGTTAAACATTTTATATTATCATCTCTTACCAAGTTGATTAGTGTTGAAATATGCATCTTTGATATATTATTTATTAGGCACTACACATTCATTTGATAGTAATCCATCCAATTTATTGGGGTAAATTGATTTTCATGCCACAAGTCCATTTTATATGAATACATGTCCTAAAAATACAATTAATTGAAGTATGTATTCATATACATTTTGAGAAGTATTATACATGAAAAATGGTACTTATTGATATATATATTTTTTTATGTGTTGCAACATTCAAAAGTTCATGGCGTAAGTGGATCAAGATAAGTCGGGATGTTTGACAATTACGGCTACTCTGGGCAAGTGTTAAAGAAATAATGAGAACCGGAGTTCTAGAGGTCCAATGAAGATAATTCAAATGGGATTGGAAAAATAACTTAAGCATCTACCAAATCATCTCGATGACCAATTCAAATTCAGTTTAAAAATGTTGTCAAAATTCATCATGAAGTTGCAAGTTGTGTTTTTATCAAGATATGATGTTGATTAGTGTGCAACCAATAGTAATATGATCATGTCGAGCGTTCTAGACAATGGAATGGTGTAATTCAAGTTGAAGCATGAATCCAAAAGATGTATCCATAATTTTCATCTTTATCACCTTTCCAAGGTCAGAATGCAACTTGACCAAAAAAGGGCCAAGATGAGACAACCAGAACAGTTTGACAGTAAAACTTTCTGCATGTATAGTTGTCAGTGTTTCATGCATATGTTGAGCTATAGTTATCTAACTTCTATAATGTTTGATCCATTAGAAATAAAATTTGAAGACCTAAATATCATATGTTATTATCCGATTCTGAATTGGTTTGAAAAAGTCTCAAAAACCGCCTATAATCTGCAAGTTGATACATTTACAAGATGGATGCTGGACAAGTAGGCAGTTCTTAGTATTTTGGACATATCTCGGCCTAAAAATTTCCAATTGGCCTGAAATATTTTCCAAAACATATCCAACCTAGTTTGAAACAACTTTCATGTTGGCGATAAGTCCCAATTCGATGCATATCATCATCCAAAGATAAATACAAGCTGCATCTAATTTGCTAGAGCTAGCCAAGAATGTGGATTAACTTTGATCAAGTTGCAACAAGCAAGTTGGTGGATTTTCTCTATATAAGGAGCATTCTTGTGGTCATTCAAGAACAAGCTTTTATATAGCAAAACTTGAGAGAAAGGAGGGAGGAAACAAGGAACAAAGTAGAGGCAGTTTCACAGAAGAGTTCATAGATTTATACTTGAATATATGCCGGGTTCTTATCTATTTTTATTGCTTTACTTTGATTATGTTCTAAGCATTTTTGTACTAAGGTTGAAGATGAAACTATTTCGAAAATATAATTGTTTGGGTATCAAATTAATTTCATTTGTGTGAAATGTTTATAGTTCCTACTTATTTCATTAATCAACCCGATATATCTTTCATCTTTAATATCAAGTATTATTGATAGTTAGAAACTCGGTTGATCACTCCATGCTTGAATTTGATTGTTAAGTAATTATCTTTGATTCATCATTTTCTTTAAATTGATACGGATAATGCTTAAATAGTTTAGTAAAAGAAGCAAAGTAGAGCCTACTTTAGAATTTTGTTTCTTTTCTTTTTTTTTTTTTTTTTGACATTACAAAGGGATCTTTTGGGGAGGGGATTGAACCCTTTATTAAAGGTGTAAGCAATTAACACAGGTACCACGAGACTACAAAGTTCTTGGCTACCTTAGAATTTCTTAAAACCGATCTTAATTGCTAAATATATATGTAACAATAGATTGATTTTGACTTGTTACTTGAAATTGGGAACTAATGGATACTTACCTAGTTTGTTGTCAAAAGTGGCGAATTCGAAAACCTTCTGTAATTCTCTTTTCATTAATCAAAACGTGTTGTCTTTAATTATTTTCATTTCATTCTTAGTCTTAAGTTAAACAACTCATACTTTCTCAACTAGCAAGAAGTAAACTAAGGAAGACTCGATTAAACTTTCATAATCATCATTGCATTCCTCGTAGGATTGACCACGTTATTCATGTTTCAATATTCGAATTGATTCGTGCACTTACGAGTATTTAAAATTGACACAATACAAGCATTCAAATGAATCATGGCTAAGCCTTTAATTTGCTTCATGTACGTATTGAATTTGTACATGCCCATATCGCCTTATAAAACAAATTAGCAACCTTATCTGCCTCTTTCCCATGCTCCCTCTTCATATTTTTAAATAAATGATATGTACATGCCACATGCAAGGCATTGGCAAACACCTTATCTGCCATTTTTACAATGCTTCAATGTCTAATTGGACACAATATATAGGCCAACTCAATCACCGTATACGTCTTTCAATTGGTTGAAAAACCAATTCCATATGTTATCATTTTCACCATCACCAATTTCATATGCCAATATAAAGATCAAGTTTTACCATCTTCTGTACAAGTAGTAAACATCGTCCCTCCATATATGCTACGTAGGTATGTTGCATTGATGACAATCAGAGGATTGCAGTACTTTTATCCTCTAACCAAGGCTCCCAAGGCTACAAAGCAATATTTAAACCTACTTTCATTATCAATAGATGTAGCTATAATTGTTTCAGGATTAATCTATATAAATATGTTGGGAGCTTTTGGAAAGATTGTGAGGGATCATCTCTGATCATCTTTAAAGCTTTTTACCTTGACCTCTGATGTGTGTGAATTTGGTCGTGTGCTCGTAGAATAAAGAGCACGCGTTGGTATAAGATTTATGGTCATGCCAGGTCTAAGAGCACACATGTAGAACTATGGTCATGCCTTGGTATAAAAGCGTGAGGGTAGAACTATGAGCATCAGCATAGATCAGTAGTACGCACGTAGAGTCGGGGCCCATGCATGGTACCAAGGATAGTCAGTAAGGCCCTGCTCTTAATGTTGACAGACGCCTTCTCCATATTGGGATTCTTTCCCCCTTAATGAACTCGGTCGTGCTCATATATAAGATGTTGGTTGGCCCAAGAAGAGATGGGCCTCGGTGCTAGATTTTAGAGAGCCCTAACAAAGGCTACTTAACGACTGATCTATTTTGGTATTATCACTTGTCCCGGCGAAAAACGTTAAAATGTTCATTTTAACTTAACATCCCTTAATTAGTTTTTTAAATACTTTATCGTATACATTTTTATTTTTATTACGTCATAGAGTGATGTGTGAATTTTCCTAACATTTATTCAACTTTTAACTCATCAACTCTATGTTGTATGTTTGATTTGCAAAAGTTTAAGTAATTTGGGAAGCCCAACTCCTTTTGCTGTAGGAGATAAAAATATTTAAGAAGGTTCCTTTTGAATGGAAGTTTAACTTTTAGTTCACTGGTAGCCCAGTAGACTGCTGAATAACATAATCTGAATTAAGAATCTTCTTAAGTGACAAAAATAGCTCGCAATCAGAACTATACCGAAGAGGTCATGGGGATGGTCTGGTAAGACGATGTATAATGATCTGAAAATATCATATAGCTTGACCTATACAGGTCATAGAGTCGGTGTGGTAAGACTATGTAGACCGACTTGAAGAGGTCACAGAACCTATTTGAAAATTTGAGAGATCATAAACTGAAGAGGCCATGGTACCCATTTGAAAAGATTGGGACAACAATTTGAAAAGATCATGAAGGATGATTTGGAGAGGCTGCGTGTACCATCTAAAAAGATCAAGCAATTGGTCTAAAGAGACTAGTAAGATACAGCCTGAAGAGGCCATGGAATCTATCTGAAAAGATCAGGTTGTCAGTCTGAAAGACTATAAAAAACAATATGAAGAGGCCATGCCATGATCTGAAAATACCGTAGTAGAGAAGATCGTCTTAAGAGACAATTTGAGAAGAATGCCTTCACGACCTAAAGAGGTTATAGAATCGGTCTGAACGGACCATACATATATCGCTCCAAAAAGGTCAAGAATAAGGGCCTGAAGAGGTCAGACGTATAATTAGTTTGATAAGACGTATAAATGTTATGAGAAGATATCATTCACAAGTCATTTGTGCACGACTAGGCATGGTCATTTGTGTACGATCAGTCATGTCATGCGATGGCTAATGATCGTAGATCTATACCACAAAACTGATCTGAAAAGGCTCTTCCGATCTGAACAACTAGAAGAAAGTCAAACGACCTACTTTGAAGAGCTTAAAGTGACAATCTAAAAAGACTATTTTTTACTAAAGCATATGGGAGGGCCAAAAGGTGGTTCATGGCCAACTATCCAATCATTTGGGTTGACGACTTTGAGCCTTTCAAGAGGGTTTGTTTAGAGGAAAAGGGAGAGACTCCAAGAAATGTTGAGGTGCTACTAGAGGTCGCGCCACAAGGTTCTTGCAAGGATCATGAAAGACGTGTAACACAGCTACTAGAGATAGAGCTATAAAGATCTTGCAAAATGGTCTTGCAAAGATCATGAAAGGTAATGCCACACAACCACTAGAGGTTGTGCCAAACATTCACATTATGTTTGTGCAATGAGTTATTGCAGAAGCTTCCATGTTGGTTGTCTAATTGATGACTCTTTTGTTCTTCATAAATTGCGCACATTTCTTAGGGGCATAGGAATATGTCGTTTGACTATTTATTTCCTTGAAGTACTTCAATCAATCTAAAAAATGTGAAGTATTGGTCAAGAAAGACTAACAATCTGGAGTTTAGGGAAGCCGCACTGTGCAATCATCACTGATCGTGTTGGAAGACCAAATGTGGTCCTGTTGTGTGACCATTTATGGTCGTGTTGCACTGAAAACTAGAATCTAATTCGGAAATATGCACGACCATATATGGTCTTTTTGTACGACCATGTATGGTCGTGTTGCATGAAATGCCAAAATCTGACATGGAAAAGTGAATGACCTCGTGTGGTCATGTTGCATGACCATGTGTGGTCTTGTTGTGCGACCATGTATGGTCGTGTTGCACTTAAGGCCAAAATCTAACCTAGAAAGGTTAGAGCGATGGTCTGAAGAGAAAAGTTTTTCACACGATCTGGAAATGCCTAGCCCTAACCTGAAAAGATTAGAGCAATAGTGTAAAGAAACAATTTTTTTTTGCATGACCTAAAGAGGCCTTGACCCTAACCTAAAAAGGTTAGAGCAATGGTTAGAAGAAACCATTTTTTAGCATAACCTGAAGAGGCCAGATCCTCACCTCAAAAGGTTAAAGTAATTTTCTGAAGAGACTATTTTTTTCACATGATGTGAAGAGGTCTGACCCTAACCTAAAATCATTAGAGCAATGGCTTGACTTGGAAAGGCCGAAACCTAATCTAAAAGGGCTAAAGCAATGGTCTGAAGAGAGCTTTTTTTTTTGCACGGCCTGAAGAGGCTGGACCCTTACCTGTAAAGATTAAAGCAATTGGTCTGAAGAGACCAATTTTTCACATAACTTGAAGAGGCCAGACCCTAACTTCAAAAGGTTAAAGCAATGGTCTGAAAAGACCATTTTTTCACATGACCTGAGGAGGCCGGACCCTAACCTGAAATAGTTAGGGCAAAGGTCTAAATAGACTATTTTTTGTATGACCTAAAGAGTATAGACCCTAACCTAAAAAGGTTAGAGCATTGGTTTAAAGAGACCATTTTTTTCGCCTACTTGAGGAGGCTAGACTCTAACCTGAAAAGGTTAAAACAAAGGTCTGAAGAGACCATTTTTTGTGTAATCATACAACAAGATTGAATGGCTAACAAAAGGCATGAGCCATTATCAGTAAGTGTATCCGAGCCTCCTAGCTATGCTAATTTGTTCTTAGTGCCCTCATCATTGAGTGGGCCATAACCCCTTGACTTTACTTGCAGAAATCCCATACTTTAAACAGTGGTGTCAAGTTCAAAACTCATAATACTGAATGATAAGAGAATTCCATTGCTTATATTTCCATTATCGGATACTTTATCATGAAAATAACTAAGAATCCCATATGTTTCAGATGCAATTGTTGGCATTAGAGGCCTATAGGATAGAGCGAACCCTATCACGACCATAACTCTCATACTAATGCATGCTCTCTAATCTATGAGCCCACGACCAAATTCACATGCATTAATTGGTGCCATATGTGGGAACTTGGAAGAAGAGACATAGTTCAACCCTAACAATCCTCCTCCTCCACAAGATCCCTACCTCCACAAGACCCTTTACCTCAGCAAGATCCCTTACCTCATCAAGATTCTACTTTAGGGGCATATTTATCTTAGGAAGAAGATCTGTTAGACCCTCTAGTATAGCTAGGAATGCCAATCACCCAAGAACAATTGACACAGCAACTCGATGTCCTCTAGGATCAGATATAAGAGATGTAAAGTTAGATTTAAAGCCTTGTCCACCTCCTTCATAACTGACAATAGAATGGTGCTACTAATAAGTACAACCACTATGTCACCAACAGGCAGAGTATGCGCTGAACCATTTTGGGTTCAAAATGAGAATTTAGGACCTCTATTTCCACGTCTACCATAGGAACACAATGAAAAATATGTGTTACTCCTCATAAGGTATATGCTCTAAAAACTTCTGAATGAGCTGGTGGTAATAACGAACAGCTTTTGGTACATTACGAAACAATTCTCTGACGAATATAGTATGCACTAGTTCATACATCATATTTTTAGGTAGAGCTTTCTTATATTACATTCATATAAAGGTCATACAACCATATATTTTAACTTAATCTAGAATTTTTGAAATCTTAAAGATCAACATTGACAGAGTTTTTAGTATAAGCACAGACAATATCATGAATTCTCAACTTATAAAATCAGCATCAAACATTTTACGAATCATATAAGTGGAATTCTAACCATATTGACCGAATTTGTACTTCCAGATTCTCAATTTAGTTGACATGGATTTAAGAGCATAACTAAGTTCTCATATAGCTCGCATATATGTGTTATATGTGTTTAAATCTCTGTCATTGCTCATATGAGGCCAAGATTAATGTTGATCTTCATCACTATGTGTGACAACATAAGGAGACTATATAATTTTCTCTTGTCCACATTCTAATTACATAAAGATTTTATTGCTCTAAATTAGAATAGAGAATACGAAAATCTAAAAGTAGGGTAGTGTACTAGATTATAAAAAGATGATCCTAAACTGAACCATATTAGAACTGAACTGAAATGTAGAATACCTGAAAATCCTAATGGTGAAGAACTCCAATATGGAGAACGCACATGTCAACATTGAGAGTAGGGGCTTACCAATCCCTATTCTTGGTAGCACGTACGGGTCCCAACTCTATAGGTGTACCACTGATCTATGCCTATGCTCATAATTCTGCCCAGATGCTCTCATACCAAGGTGTGGCCACAGTGCTACATAAGTGCTCACCTGATAGAAAAATGAATGAACGAGAACGATGACGACTTGTCTTTCATATATTAAACATCTCTGTATTTGGTAATATAGTGGCCTGCAGTCTCCACTAGCAACCCTCCTCGTCACATTTCATGTCGTACACACTCTTGTTAGATTTAAAGACACGGAATTGGTAATGCTCTTTCACCTCATTCATTAATAAGCTCAAAATAAAGATTTTCTTGCTCACAAATGTCTGTACAAAACATATACTGTCAATGTCCATTTGAGCTATCACGTTATAACATCTATCCTCTTTCTGGACTATGTTTTCATTGACAACATTTGCAAGCTGGACACCTCTTTCCTCTTATGTGGGAAGAGCAACTAAAGGTAGAGATTGTTGGATGTTATCACCTGCCAACAAATGATGGAATTTGCTTCTAGGGAATTCAATGTCACATATACCACTATCCATATTTGAAACTTCCCTCTTCTGGCAATCAATAAACATTGGGTATACGTCTATCTTATTGGCTTGCTCTTTCAATTGCTGATAAAATTCAAGGAATGATTCATTTGAAATAATGGAGAAAGCATCATTGTTATCAAGCCGGTATTTCATTTATAGCTCGAATTCAATAGGGTCTTTACTGATTTCCTTGTATATAAGGTCTTCTAGTTGATCAAATGTGCAGTTTGCAGGCAGTAAATTACTAGTCATGTTGTAGTCAACAAACTCGTTCCCAGAAGTGCACCGTCTATTGTACATCATCACGACACCAATTCGTACCATTGTTGCTGGTAAATTCTAATATTAAACCTACAATACTTTTTGTATGTTGTCTCCATTTTTCTGATTAGCAAGAGTGAAAGATGTGATTGTGGTTATTGAGTGTTTCAACACTGGGGCATGATGCCATGTGATGATGATGGAGTGGATGTTCATTTTCATACTCAGTGAAATGTAAATCCCCGTCAAAACAAATTTGTAACTGAAACCAATTTTAATTGTTTGCAAGATTATAGGTAGGAGTGTGCAAAAATAACCAGGACTGGTTGAACCAGCCCCAAATTGGATTAAACCGGCCTGCTCAGGTAGTGGTTTTTAGCCAAAATAACTAGGTTTCGGTTATTTATGCCATAGACCGACTAGTCTTGGTCCAGTCTTGGGTTTTCTCTCCGTCAAAGGCCATTTTTTATTTTATTTTTAAAATTCAAAACCCGGTTCAAGACTTCAAGGCTAGCTGGTTTTCTTTTCCCTAATTTTACCCAATACCTAGTACCCACTTCAATCATTTTCATTTTTAGCAGCTGACACTTTTTTCCCTCTCTTCTTCACTGGCCTCAAACTCAAGCTGCCAGAACCCTAACTGCCAAATCCCCATCACCGTTCACCTTCGACTGGACATGGTTTGCTACCCTAGATTATCTCTATAGCCTGTCATTTCAACTTTCAATCAGACAAAATAGAGAGTTATAGACAGCCGAGTTCGTGTTTGTAGTTTGCGCAGGCGACAGCTTTGGACCTCTGGTTCTCAGTGCTACTTCTCCCATTCGTAGCTGTAAGTAATGGCTTCAAAATTCGAATTTCCATAATTTCATTAAAATTAAAAAAAATGCATATGGCAGGGAAGGATCCATTTGAAATATGTTAAGTTTCATAAAATTATAGAAAAAATGTGGAGGTTTCTTGGGAAAAAAGTATATTATAAGATTCATTTATCTATTTGCCCTTTAAGCTATTTTTAATTTTTAATTTTTAATTAGTGGTTCTTTTCTTGAAAAATTACAAGTTAAAGATTTTTCTTATTGAAAGATGTAACTTAGATTGAATTAATTGAAAAAAAATGCCTTCTAATTGTTACCGATGATATAGTAAGTACTTAGGAAAAGCACAAAATCTTGTTATTACAAGGTTACATGAATATTTCTATATTGAATTCAATTATAAATGTGCTAATATATTTTTAATATTCATCACATTTGAATTCAAGAATATATTGTTGGGTGGTTTCTATTGCATCTTTTGATAGATCGGAAGAGCACACGTCTGATTTTGATCATTTTATTGCAGATTTTTATTTTAGTCATTGTTGTTGTTGTTTTTTTTTTTTTTTACATATATGGGTTTGCACAGTGCTAAGCCTTTAGAAATTTTTTCTTTTACAAGTCTGGAAAAGCCCGCAAAAAACCGAATTCATTACCCAAACCCAGGCCATGACCAAAACCGTATGGGCTTGCTATTTAAAAGCCCAGGACCGGGACCAAAGGAGGATGTTTGGTCTGGTCTTGATCCTTCAAAAACCCATCATCGAAATCCATTTGCACACCCCTAATTATAGGATTGTAGTTATTGGTTATTTTCTTCTTTTTTAGATTTTCCATTCGGCATGTTTTTTTTTCTTTTTTATTATTTTATTGATTTTCAAACAATGAGTATTATTCAAATTGGGTATTCTATTTTTATAATTAATATGTATCAGGATTCTATATTAGTTTGGCATGTTGTGTTCTATTACCTTTTATATAAACGGAGTCTTGAAAAATACTAATTTTGTTTACACACTTTTTACAATTAAGGTACATTAAAATTTTTTTAATTTTTTATTATTATTATTATTTTGAAAAATCAAGTGAATTGTGATAGCAAAATATTACAACACAACAATCACACTTATTGGAACACCAAGTCATATCAAAACAATTTTTCAAAACACTGAGTTACATCAATAACAACTCGCTAAAACACTAAGTCACAACAACACAATAACTCAGCAAAACAACCGAGTCATAACAATAACATTGTAATATCACAATATTACAACACAATAAATACAACTTATCAGAATACTGAGCCACATCAAATATAACTGGCCAAAATATTGAGTCACAACAGCACAAATCGCTGGAACACCGAGTCACAACAAGGCAACTTGACAGAATAACCGAGTCACAACAATGCAACAACGCACCGAAACAACCAAGTCACAACAACATAACAACTCGCTAGAACTCTGGGTCATAAAAATTACAATATTCACAATACAATGAATCTGCTTTTAGAAAACTCAACTATAAAATCCTCAAATTGCAAGCCCTAATTCACAAAATTGAAACGTAGATTGAATCTACTCTATTACACAAAAATTCCCAATTATACTGCATATGTTTCTTGGGGTTGGAGATCATAACCAAATCATATTGCCATTTGTCCTCCGCATTTCAGATTTTAGAAATTCATAACACAATTTCTCCGATTAAAATTGCGATTTTTTGATTGTTAACACAACCGTGAAAGGCGACGGTGGTAAACGACGCTGGACGACCGTGGCAGAGTGACGAACATCGAGAACACCCGGGGGGAGAGTGATTGAGGGAGGAGAGAGAGCAAAACGTCTGTGTGTTGGTACGGAGGGTTAGGCACCTGATTTTCAAAAACTTACAAATTGGAAGTTGATCTCTTTCAAAAAGGATATTGAAATCACCTTATTTGCCTAATTATTCCTTTATATAAAGAACCTTAGCTAAAGCTAGAGCCCAATATGACTTAGATCGAATAACAAATCGAAAACCTAGCCCATCAAGTTCCTTAATAACTTCATCTGCAGGCTGTGTTTGTTTATATTGGTTGTGCGCCCATAATCCATGGGCTGAGTCTTGTAATCCTCCAATTAAGAATGAATTTCATTTATATAAAATAAAAAAGTCGGAAGGAATTAAGATATTAGAATTTGGAATTAATATCATATAGTATCTTCTGTGAACAGTAGTGGCGTATAATATGATCCACTTGTACCCTTTCTCTAATACTAGATAATTTATGTTTCATTTGTATTTATATTTTCAAATGATATGATGCACTATTATTACGAGAACAATAATTATTTACATTATTTTATTCTTTCTATTACTCATGTTCTCTTTTGTCTTTTGATAAGACCAATATTTTTAATTGTACTTTCTTGACTGTTTTTCTATCCACACTGGATTAATGACACTTATACTATTTAGTGGAGGCATGTCAATTTAACGCAAATTCTTGTTAATTATTATTATGAATCCTCATAATCAGGTCCCTAATGTCATACACGATATTTTGTGCACTCATTATCCTAGTGATCAACTACAGGTTACAAACTGCCGTATTCGTTTAAAATAACGATGTGTGATGATGTATATATTGAACTTTTAATCATTTTATTTGTTTTAACATGATATAATTTATTTTATAGTATTTTACAACGTTTTAAACTTATCTTTTTCCATTTTTTTGGAGACTTAATGCCTTAAAATACCTCAAGTACATGTCGCCCTTTTTAAATATTGGGTACTAGTTTGTATTTATTAATTTTCCTTAAAAATAAACAGTAAATCATTTGCCCACTGAACACAACACAACGCAAGGAAAGGAAAATTCGTGCTAAATTCGTTTAATGGTCAAAGGAATATTTACCCTTTTTTTAAAGGAGAGAGGTCAAATTTGAAGGACGAAATCTTATGAAAGATTTGAAAGTTAGGGACCCGTACAAAATTTCGTCTCTCAGCGTAGCCTCCGAGAGGACCCCCCACGTGACCTGAACAGTACACGCTCCTTAAATACACCTGTTTATCTGGTAAAATTCACATTCCACAGGAGAATCTGCGAGATCTGCAGTGAAAACATGGCCAGATCGGAACCGCCGGAGACGGAATACTCCGGGGTGTCTTCGAGGGATGCATTTCCGGTGGCGATATGGGGATCCAGCGTCGGCCGTACCATCGAAATTGCAATTGTGCGTTGCATAAATCCCGCGGCCGTTGCTCATATCCACCGAAAAATACGCAGGTGTCGTATCCGGTGCGACGATCGTGGAGCGAGAGTTCTCTTGCGTTGATGGCGGCGTCTGGCTCTGGGCATTCGTCGTCTGGTTCGTCTCCGGCCGTCAGGGCCGGAGAGATTACGAGGACGCGATCACAAATGATGCTTTGTAACATGGAGGAAGAAAAAAATCGTTGTAAGAATTGATTTTTTTTCTCTTGCATAGTTTTGGGAATTACTGTCTTTTAAATTTTTCTTTGTTGATTTTGGTTACTGGAACTTAACAAGGAAACCATCATTAATTTAAGAAGTCCGTCTATAAATTATTTTCCTTAAATTTCTGAATTTTTTTTGTATTTATGTTTATTGAGTGAAAAATTCATTTCGATATAAATGAATAATTTTCTTTCTTTTGATAATTTATATTTTCTTCAAATGCATTCTACGAAGATAAAAGATATATGGGAAGTAGTTAATTTTTAGATTTTCCGGCATTGCCTGATTAATGTGAGATTATAAGTAAATAAAAAAGTATATTAACTTTTTAATTTATTTATTTTTTCTAAGATTTATAAAGTGTTTTGCAATTATTAAATTATTTAGTTAGATTATAATATGTTACATACTGTCATTTTATTAGTTGTATTTTTATAAAAAATCAAATAATTAAGTTTTGATTTTTACTTTTTGACTTTTTAGAAAAAAGTGAAACTATTACCTTTTCACATATTATAAGTTAGAGTATAATTTAGAAGTGTTGCCCAACATTAAATTTTTTGTTTTGTGGTATTACATTTTAAGTAAAAATGAAAAGGTATATTAATGAAATCATTTTATGGGACTAATCTTGTGTTATAGTCAATATTTTATTATTGGGGTGAATAGATATACTAAGGTAACAGAAATTGGACATGAAACTGATCCGTTTTGCCATTAGGACAGATCCGTACTTCTTAAATTTGGGTTTATATATTAAATTTTGTTAAAGAAATAGATAAGACTCTTATTAAGCAGATAGATGGCTATGTGGCGGAAATATAATGAAAGCGGCCTTGTTAGATTTCCTTCATATAAGTCATAAGACTCTTTAATAGGAGATAAAGTTTTATAGATAAGGATTTGTAGCTGGATTGTTATATATTTGTCTTTTCATTTTCAATAAAATATTATCAATTAGACTTAGAGTCTCATTTTTCTTTTAATTTATAATTTTTTTTAATTTGATAATTACTTAATTATTATTAAATATTTTAAATATTTTTATAATTTTAATACATATTTTATCTATCTCTTCATTATAATTTTTCACATTTTGATAAATAATGAGCATCAAACAAGTGCTCATTATCTATTTATTTTTACTCTAAAATTCGGTGGTATGTGCCTGCATTATTTTTCTTAGACAAATAATTATTTATTTACAAAGCATTTAAAAGTATCCAGCCTTACTGGGACCCATGAATTTGTTTATTTGGATGAACAGGTTAAAAGTATCTTTGGCCTGCTGCTACAAAGAGTAAAGAGTTGCTTTTAAATGATCGGTCTGATTTAGACTTTAGAAATGTTCAAGTAGTAGATAGTGATATTTTGTGCTACCAGTATATTACTATGTTACATAAATTGTATATATCGTTAATATTACGTCACATTACCCGTTTTAACACTATTATTCCATTTTTAAAACTGACGGGCTAGTGCTATGGTGAAAATCGAGAGCCGGCTTGAAAATCTGGTGTAGAAAAACAGAACTGGAAACCTGGTGAAACCCAATTCATTATTTGGTAAAAAGCAGGAGAATCAAAAAATCTAGAGAAGTTTTTTCCTATTGTTTAATACAATTTCGTTCTCTTATCATATGTCTAGTAGGATTATGCCATCAGTGAATTGGGCAAATCACATGGATTGTCTCATAGTGGGACAGCTTACATGGAGATTGTCCAATAATCTCGCGTTATATATACATTTGGCGGGATAATAACGTACAATAAAGTAATCATTTTTGTTGTTTAATATATATTATTTTTAAATTAAAATTTTAGTTTATTATTAATTTTTTTTGAAAGCAAAAATTAAGTTTATTATTATTAATAAATTAAAACGGGTTAAATCCTAGTCAAAGTTTTTCTCTAATAAGTGATAAGCTTTCCATTGGAGATGTCTTAGATATTGGAACAAATGAAACGACGATTGACTTTTCGGGACTAGATTATGGCTTTCTGGTACCTTTATTATGTGGGTTTGTATTAACTTAGATTCTTGATTTCCTTTTTGATATATATATATATATATAATAATTATGGAAATTTAGAGAGGGGAATTATACTCGAACTCAAGTTTTGAATCCTATTAAGAGGCGTTCTTACCCCTTGAGCTATCATCTGAATTCTAAAACGCTTGTATAAGTCTCGTTTAGGTGTTTGTACTTGAAATTTAGACATGATAATTACGTATGTCTCGTGCTTTATCATATGCACCTAGCCTAAGGTCCTGTATGATTTTGATTTTGCGAAGGTTGATTTTTTAAGAGAATGCATTTTTAAAAAGTAAGGAATAATTACGAATCTATATATTTATTTTAATGTGTAAATATATGGTTTAAAATAAGTTTGAGTGAGAACTGATTTTGAAAAAATGAACATTATAGGGACCTTAAAAGTTAAACTCAACATTTTTACACGTATTATTTTAAACGTTGGCCATCACGCTTGGTCTTGGATCTAAATGCTTAAAACTCTACCTATCTAATGATATGTCATTAATTATAGGGTTAATTTCACGTATCATCCCCAACCTTTAGAGTTAGTATCAGCTGAGCCATTAACTTTATTTTTTAACATGCTGGGTATTCAACCTTTCATTAAATTGCACAAAAGATCCTTTTGACGGTTTCTGTCAATTTTCCCATTGAATCTTTAACCAGATTACCATTATGCCCTTTAAATTAAAAACAAAAGCTTTTAAAATATAAAAAATAATACAAAAATAAAAATAAAAAAGGTTTGGCTGCCTTTTCTGGCAGCCATTGGCTTTCGAAAATTTGATGTCATTTCCAGTGGCCAATGGCTGCCAGAAGCGACAACCAATTGGGGGGACCCTCAGTGAAACGACGGCTCATGGAGGGTTCTCCCAACTGGTTGTCGGAAATTTACTGCCACTTCTAATGGCAAATGACTGCCAGAAACTGCAGCCAAATGGAGAGGGAGAGACTCCCTCCTGTGAGCTACTTGAAGGGGAGTCTCCCCCCTCCCCCAATCTGGCTGCTGGAAGTGGCAGCAAATTTATTGGCTGTCAGAAACAGTAGCTAAGGTGGGGAGACCCCCTCCTCTCTCTCTATGAGCTGCCGGAATGCAGATGGGGGGGGGGGTCTCCCCCTCCCCCCAAACTGGCTGTCGAAAATGATATCTAATTTCCAACAGCATATAGCTACCAGAAACGATGACCAAACTATTTTTATTTTTTTATTCTTTTTTTATATTTTAAAAGCTTTTGTTTTTCATTTAAAAATGTAAGGGCATAATGGTAATTCGATTGATGATTTAACGGAAAAGTTGGTGGAAACTATCAGAACGACCTTTTGTGCAACTTAATAAAAGGTTGAGGATCCAGTGCGTTGAAAAAAAGTTATAGACCCAACCGATACTAATCTCAAAAGTTGGGGACGATATGTGATTGAACACGAACAAAATTACACAATTTCTGGTCAAATGTTGATTTTGTGAGACATCCCCTCCTTAATTTAAAATATTTTCATCTAATAATTTTATTTAGTAGATAATAAAATATGTTAAATATGAATATATAAAAAAATCAATATTTTAACTACTAATAATAATTTAAAAGGAAAGTAGCTTTTTTTGTGAGACGAACAAAAATGCTCATGTTTTCATATTATAACTTTCTTTTACTTCTTCAAATTTGAATTTGGTCAAACCATATTTCTAGTACCTTATAAGTACTTACTTCATCCTACATGACAAAATAAAAAAACTGACATGTAGATTTAGAGGCCCAAGTTTTTTAATAAATTTGGGCTCCTAAATACACATGTATGCTTTTCATTAGTTGAGAGTATTGAGTTTTTAGTATTCATAGAGTACTAAAAATTTTTTCATTAAACCAATCATAGTTATACATATGAAGGACTCACGAGTACAACGCAAATATGTACCATCCAAATACACTCTTCTTTCTCTTAGTTCACATTTTAATGCTTTTTTTTGTGATTGCGAACACTTGTGTGATTAGATGAGTAAAATAACTGTAGAAAATGAAAGTGTGAATGCAAATAAATTTATCGAACTTTGAAAAGCACCAGTAAATTTTAATTGACATATTCTGGCCATCGTGAATGAATATGCCATCAAGTTGCATGGATAAGTTCAAAATCGAGTGAAATATGTCATTAACCAAATGATGTGTTTTATTGAAATGGTGCTTGATTAAGACAATCTTAAAGTTGATATCATATTAATTCTAAATGGGTAAATTATAGTGCCCCTACATTATTTAATTATTATTACTACACAACAAATTAAAGGTTAAACATATTCAAACCTCAGTATTTGGGTTTAGCACCAAACTTTTATTGGATAAAATGTTCTTTAATTTTGTTCTCTACTACAATTACGCCCTCAACTTTTTATTTCTTTCTTTCTTTTTTTTTTTTTTTTTTTGACAAAAATGCATGCTTTGAAATAAGAAGAAAATTTTGCAAGTTTATATTTTAACATGTCTTTGATAAATAAGACTTTTTGAACGTCTATGCGGCAAAAAATTTAAATAAAAAGTATCTGTATAGGAAAAATTTTCTTATTAACGAAAGATTAAAAATCATAGTCATGCAAAATAAGTATTATGGATATAATTATAACAATAAGTATACATTGAGAACCCTTGAAGCAATTACGGTGTGGTGTATCAAGAAAAACTTCAAGTGTCTTGTATAATTGCCCTAAATTAAACATTTACTTAAATGCACTTGAATAAAATTGCATTAATAACCCTGATTTAAATATATTGTAAATTATTTCTTTTTCGTTTCCTAACCACATATGAGAATCTATCCTTTTTCAGCGTAAAAAAGATTCAAAAAAAAATCTGTTTATTTTTCTGAAGGGAGAATCTGTCCTTTTTTTTTCTTTTTTTCTTTTTGCCTTTCTTGCTATCTAATCTTTTCAAGTGACGTTGATTAAATGCATCATGACAACTCATAAAACTATTTCCGGCAGCTGATCTATTGATTTTCATTTATGAGACCTAATAACTTCTTCGGCTAGATTTAGGTTTACCCCAGTTTCACTTCAGATGATGCCACAATATTGCTTTTTGCTCGTTGGGGGAGGGGGTTAACAACACAAATTAAAATTTATATGATCAGTTCAGTTTCCAATGGGAGATCGGAAGATCCAAAACGTAAAAGAAATAGGTCGCCCAGCTAGTGTTGTGCCACCACAACAATCTTCACTTCTCTCCACACCTTGTGCCTTTTCTAGCAAGAACTTTATGCGAAAATGGTGGTGGTGTTATCAGCAGTGTGGAAGAAGGGTCGACATAAGATTTCATGCACCGTACTCTTTATTTTGTCTTAATTTTGGTCTTTCTATAATTTAGTTTATATATATCTGTACTACACTAAAAGAGTGAAATTAAATTCAACTGTTCATTGCACTATTCTTAGCACAGTTTTAGATGTCAAAATATCATCGTAAATATTTCCCTCGAATTGCTTCTTCAATTTCCCCTCTGCGCCGGTTGTTGGTGTGTCTTCTGATTCCCCGATCCTCTAGAAGTAGAAACACACAAATTTACAGAAAAAATTTTATCCCTAAATTATTCCGCCTTGTTCACCATCTTCATCTTCATTTATGACAGCGTCTCTTCTTTTGTATCTTTTCCAATATTGATTTGATTCTTAAAATATTTTAATTTTTCCTTTCTTTCTATTTTTTTTAGTTATCAAATACAAGCAGATTGTATCTAATCAAACTGTACTTTATTTCTTCATCCGTTTCCTTTACTCTATTTTTTTTCTTTTGAGTTGTTAAATTTTTTCTTCTGATCTACACAATTGGACTGGAATGAATCGTAATTGAGGTACCATTCCAAGATTTCTTCTAAAAATCTACATGATGAAACCCTAAATTGCATAATGTTTCCCCATATATTGCAAAGAAGGTTAGTTTGCAGACTCGTAGTAACGGATGTTGAAGAAACATAAATGAATAAAACATACGCTTTGTTTGGGCGAATTTTTTGAGCCGCTGAAAATATAGATGGGTCCTTTAAAGTTATGCACAACTGAGGCATTCGTCTCGGGCATGCATGTAACTTTCAAGGATAGAATGTTTGGACTTTCTTGTTTTATTTTTACCATGAACCATAATTTTATGTTATTTACTACGACCATTGTCGGTTTTGCTTGTTAATTTTCTATTTTTGGTGCCTTACTCATTTGTTTTATTGTATAAAAAGGGTTTAATTGGAGAATTAGGTGATTTCAATTTCCAGATGCATTGTCTGAGTTCTCCATCTTGTAATTAAATTTTTAGGTTTATAACGAGATTGTTAATTCTTCTCTCCCCCACCCTTTCTCTCCTTCCCCCTTTCCCATTTTTTTTGTTGTTTTATTTTAATTCTTCAGAATTGCAATTGGGATTGGAGTTCCAGTTTTTCCATGATCAAAACCACAGCTCTTGAAGCTGTAAGTATTTTCATTCCTTTTATTTCCTTTCTTTTTTTATGAAGAATACTTAATTTCACCAGTGCATTGCACGAGATGTTTTGGCCAAATAAACTAAACAATTCAAGAGTAGTAATCATTATTGTATAAATATTGTTAAATCAGTACGGCCAAATGTTTTATGTGTTTCTTAGTTAAAAAAAAAATTAATCTTTTACCATAATCTATTTAACACATTATAATATATTTAAGATGATATACAAAAATAAACATAACAAACACTGTAAAACTCTATGATATCTGCGTTAGAGATACAAAGAACATCAACATTATTTATGTAATCTTCATTTAAAATCGTATATGCATGTATAACCCAAAAAACAAATATATTAAAAATTAATACAACGTGGTAATTTGAGCAAAACTTCCACATAATTCACGGACTTTACAATTGCAAGTTACACAATATATATGAGAGTGGATAAAAAATATACAAGAGAAAGCCCTTCATTTTGAAAGCAATAGGGAAGCCACAAGATAAACTGCATTTAGTGAAACTGAATTAATTAGACAGACCATAAATTACAGAATTTTAGAATTGACAAAAAATGAAAATGCTCACCTAACAGTGAAAAGAGTCCAAAGCTTGTTGAAAACCTACTTGTAAACAACATTAAATGTAAAGCTGCTAGGCTGACCATTGTCTTCCCATATCATAAACTTCAACCCATTCCACTGGTGACCCTTGAAACTGCTACATAAAACTGTGAATACAGGCCACTGTAAGAAAATACCAATGTTCTCAACTGACTTAGACTCTTATTAATGGTCATTGCATAACAGACCATTAATAAAATGGTGAAAAGTGAATGACAGTCTAATATTAGATGAAGTGAACCTTAATCTAGGAATAAAAAATTTATGATCGGCATTCGGATCCGACAACATATGGGCCTTAACAATATGATCTCCAAGTTTTGTCACTAAAAGCCGTATACCGTTGCACAATCCAGATGAGTGGTTAATATACCACATAAGCATCACATGTACACCTACTTTTAACTTGAGCTCATGGCGAGGGACTCCAGAACATCTAATGCCATTTATGAATTCAGGTGAATGGATTTCTTGAGTAAATCACTGTTAGATTCAGAAGAAAAGGCTTAATTTGAACTTAAATATGTCTCTAATTCAGAGGGGTGCTGCCTAGCCATATAATCATTAACCTTGTTGACATCATCAATAGTAGGTGCAAGAATAGTGCGTGTATTAAGATAAGAAGCTGAGTAGCCCTGTGTCAGGAAATCAAGGTAAGTACTTTTGACAATAGATTCCATAGGATCAGAGAGTACATGCACTAATAAATCGTCAAGTATATCAATATTTGACTTCTCATCATCACTGTCTTCTAAAACACCATCCCCAATCTGTAATAGCCAATCTGAAAAACTCTAGAGAGCCATTGAATTGGGATCACCTTCACGCTCTTCCGATCTGTTCTTTGTCAATTTCAAAACCTTATAGTCCTCCCACAAGAAAGAAGAGTTCAAAAACATATGGACAATATCCTGCCTAGTCCCTTTAGGAATCATTGGAAAAATTTGTCTAAAATCTCCACCAAATACAATGGTGTCACCAAAAGGTTTACCAACATCGGAATGTTAGTATCAAAGGACATCTCTTATAGTCTGGTCTAGACCTTCAAAGTAGTACCTGTTCATCATGGTTGCCTGCTTCCAACTAATTAGCATAGCCATCTCAATAAACCTTGCCAGAGGACTTTCCAGCTTTATGCTGCAAGTATAGTCTTCAATTGCATTGACGGGAATAGCAAATCTTGAGTGTGCAACTCTCCCACCAGGCAGAAAAAGCAATGCTATACTACTCGATGCTACGTTCAACACTATTTCTCCACAGGATCTCATAGCAGCTGACAAAGTTCGCCACAAAAATGTTTTCCCAGTCCCACCGTGTCCATATAAGAAAAACACACTCCCACTATTGCCATCAACAGCACTCATTAAAATGTCATATACAGAACGATGTTCATCAGTTAAGTCAGACAATTACCTGGACTGTTCCTTGGCCAAAGCAATTGTATCATACCTCAACTCCACATGTATGAAACTATAGTCAGCAGAAGGGATGTTTGAAATAGTAGGGAAAGGCATACCTCTATAATCACGAAGACTCTTCACTCTTTGTTATTGTAAAAGCTTTTCAGTTTCTACTAAACAGTAATTTTTTATTTCATCCTCGATCAACTACAGATTTGTGAATAGTAAATGGGTTTAAAGTCAGTTGGAAGAGCATAACTAATATAAATAGGTCAACAGATGTATGAATACTAAAAACCAAATAGCAGTCAAAGTTTGTAAAAATTTAGAGATAAGAACACATTACCTTGATCATTCAGATTCTTTTTCATGGTGTAGAGTATATTGTCATAGAAATACTGCCAGCACTGTTCCCAAGCCAAGTCCAGCTTTATAAGGGTTTGACAATAACAAAGTAACAAATAGACTCCAAAGAGAGCATGCAGAGCCCCAATTAGTTACCTCTGTCATGCCACAACGTACTCTCTATCATCATCGAATAACCTACAAGCATCTCTAAATGTGGTATGTAAGGTCCCATTAATTGTCTTCAGGTCATCATAACTGGTAGGACCACGAACAACATTTAACAACGTTCTCAAAGAGTATTTCTTTCCTACTTCCGGGCGTATAAAATACATATGTCAAACTACAAATCCGTTCTACCTCGGAACCCTATCTTTTGTTGTCTTCTTCCACGTGAACGTATTAGAGAATTCAACATATGTTAATTTTCTTGCTTCAGGATACTGCTGAAAACTTTGTTGAGTGAACTGTAGGCCGGTTGACCACTGCATTGATAGCTTTGAAGAATAGAAAACATTATGCTCCCAAGGCAAAGGAAAATTCAGCCGTTTGATAGCTATATCCATGTAATGAATATGAATTCCAAAAATTCTCCAAGCAACCTCACACGCTGAGATGTAGTGACAGTCATAATACATCTTAATCTCATCGAGCTTTTGAGCCGAAGAAACATCTGTAGCCCCAGAGAATGCCATTGTGACTCAATGATTGCCTTTTTTATATACTTGAACTGATATTTAATTGACCAAGTCTGGTTGAACCGCTCAACATTAATGTGTGCCCCGTATTTAAGCAACAAAAAATGATTGTGTGGGATAACAAATATGTTGTCAAGAACAATGCCATTTTTTTATAATTGTCCGATCTCATTCTCTCCTTTTGTAAATTGGGAAACTACTTGGATCAATAGTGATGCGCTGTACAAACTTCTTTGGAAAGTGCTTCATACAAAGACCTTTATCCATGCAAGGAGAATCTTGATTCAACGGTCCACGTGGCCCGCGGAGCATTAACTTCTTTACAACATTGTAACAATCAGGCTTAGATTTCTTGTCTAGAGTCTCTGTTGATATTATCTCATCAATGTTTGAAGCTGATATGTGCCTATCCTTCTGAGC
>CAVNYN010242426.1:0-16135 GCA_963692815.1 Nyctanthes arbor-tristis | reverse complement strand
GCTGCCAATTCCGGCAGAAATGGGGGGGATTCGGCTGCCATTTCCGGCAGCAAAATGGGGGGTGAATCCCCCCCCATTTTGCTGCCATTTCTGGCAACAAAATGCTGCCGGAAATGGCAGCCAAATGGCTGCCAATTCCGGCAGAAATGGGGGGGGGGATTCACCCCTCTATTTTGCTGCTAGAAATGGCAGCGAAATGGGGGGTGAATCCCCCCCCATTTTACTGCCATTTCTGGCAGCAAAATACTGCCGGAAATGGTAGCCAAATGGCTGCCAATTCCGGCAGAAATTGGGGGGATTCACCCCCCATTTTGCTGCCATTTCTGGCAGCGAAATGCTGTCGGAAATGGCAGCCAAATGGCTGTCAATTCCGGCAGAAATGGGGGGGATTCACCCTCCCTTTTTGGTCGCCGGCAAAGGGACACGTGGGGTGGGGTGGGTGGGGTGGGGTGGGTTTTTTTAGTTTTTTATTATTTTTAAACATTTTAAAAAAAAGTTTAAAATGTTTATGGGGGGTATAATCATCTTTTTCCAAAAAAATTGGCCGAATAGTAGCGATAGGGACGATTTGTGTGCATTTTTGAAAGGTTGGGGTCCGTGGTGTGTCTTAAAAAAGGTTGGGGATGAAACTGATTCTTAACCTAAAGGTTGGGGACGATTTGTGAAATTAACCCTTTAAATAAAAGAAAAAGAAAAATACTCACATTCATGTTTGTTCAAATAAAAGAGAGACAAAAATATTTATATTCATTGCTTTAGTGAGATTAATAAAAAACGTAATGTCAATATAATTAGCCTTATAGTATACATGTGACACAATTCCACTTGCAGTCTACAAAGTAAAGGAAATTTTAAATTTCGATTTTTATAGCTTTTTGTTATAAAAATTAAAAATAGATTTATTAGGGTTTTTCTAGTACACGCAGGGGAAGAAGAGATGAGGGAAAAAACATTTATAATTGTTAATAATGTTTTATCATTTTAATTTTGATCATTTGAGTACGTTTGGAAATTTGATGAGATCACTAAAAAACATAGTATCAATATAATTAGCCCTCAAGCATATATGTCTTTTAATAATAATATTTTCTTTGAGTGAAAACAAACGAAAATAGTAAAATATAAATGAAAATTGTTAACAAATAACAGAGTTGGCATAATGGTTTAAAAGTATGTTACTATTAAATATAAGTCACGAGTTCAATCATTCACTACTACATTTGTAAAATTTTTTTATTAAAAGTGACATCTGGTGTTGTATAACATGATAAGTAATGATGTCAGATAGAACTTTAGAAGGGAAACATTTTATAATTACGTCAGATAGAATTATAATTGTGACAGACAAACTATCATTTAATATATATATATATCTATATGTATATATACTCCCTACAAATAAAACCGCACTTACGTGGAATCTACATTAACATTATGCAACATTTTCTCCGTTTTATGATCAACATTAAAATATTATTCAATAAACAGCATTCCCAAGTATGTACTGTTTAAATCGTTAATGAATAAAAAAATATAAATCTGCATGGAGAGTTTACTCTTCCTAATCGAGAGTAATACTCTCCATAGAATTTTTGATCTACATCATGCAACAGATAGGACCGAGTTTTTCGATTCATCATATACCATAGAGCGGATATGGATTATGGTGGATTCACGAAAAATCATTTTCAATTTACAAAAATGAAATCGGACTTCTAATTTTTTTTGGATCCACAATTGATGAATTAGACTAGATTGAGACAGATAACAAATTGGAGCAAATTAAGGTGAAAATCACAAAGAGAGACAATGAGTTTAATTAGAATTATATTACTACGGTTATCTTTATTTTTTATAAATCTAAAACCAATTTCTTTGGGGCAGATTTGCCCAATTCCTATCCTCCATATGATTTGTAGTAGAATAAGAAATTAGATCCGATTTATCACGCTGATACTTAGATCAATAATTTTCTTCAATGGGAATTTGATATCCATAGAGATTGTTATAAATTGAGTTTTTTTTTATCATTATAGATTGAGTTTTTTTATCATTATTTCTAATCATTGTTATTGGGTTGTGTTGGAGTTGATTAGAGGATGTAGACGGCTTATTTTTTATTGTTCTTTATTTTTTATTTAAATAATTAATGTTACAATGATAATTTTAATAATTTTAATAGATATTGTAATTACCAGAGAAAAATTATGACGTGAAATATGAGTTATATGAAATCACTATAATTAAAATGGAAAAATTTAAATAATTTTGTAAGCTGCACAGAAAGTGCACGCACCTGCAGGAGAGGTGCATGCACTTGGGAAAGAATTTTAGAAATAGACTAGTTAGGGTAGTGATATTCATGATTGTTTTTCTCCTTACCTCGATCATTAAAAGTCGACCCAATAAAAAAAGTTGACGTAGGTATGACATGCTTCAAGAAGAAATTGACGGCTCTCTTTTCTAACCCATATGCTCTTTGTAATAAAGCTCCAAAGCTGGCTCCTCATAGGCGTATTCTGGAGGAGGCAGCTTTATTGTGACAATTTGTCCTTTCATAACTTTTAATATGCTTATTTGTTTTAGAGGTCATTTACGCCATTATAAACTAGAATAAGAGAGCTTCGTAATATACTTTAGAATTTAACTTTTGAGCTCAATTGATACTCTAAAATATTGCATGAATATGAAGTCTTGTGGCTATCTATGTTTGACTTTTCTCCTCAAGTCTCCTGCCTACTTCAGTTACTTTGGGTTGATATTTTGTTGCTGATTGTATCTAAGATATAGCTTCACAAATTAAAAATTAATTATCTATTGTCCACCTTCTACTTAGATTAGAAGGACACCACCTCCCAAACCAACCAATAAGAATTTTTCTTGGGGGCAAAGGATGATATTTTCTTGGGGATAAAGGACGTGATTTTCTTGGAGGCAGTATCAAAACTAAAAATTAGCCAAAAGGTCATCTGTATAGTGAAACATCTCCTATAAATAGAGGAGAACTCTGCTCATTTAGAATCATCCCACAAATGGTAAAAAATACATTCTCTAAGATTTAAAGTTCGAGTTTCGATCTCGAGCAAGCACATTTCCTACTTCTAGGATGAAAGTTATGAAGTTCTAGAAAGATACCAAACTGCCTTCCAAGTGCAAGCACCATACAGAAAAGGACATGCACTTGGGCAACAGTTTCTTTAAAGTTGATACACGAGTTCCTCTGATCATTCCAGGTTTAAACATTAACCTTTCCTCATACTGTGAGTAATATTCACACCCTCTATTTGATTGATTATGTGTTATATGTCGGTACTACAGAATAGCAGTTAGGTATCATTTGTATTGATGAATGCGCATCGATTTTGACAACGATGCTATTGGCGGCGACGTGCATTGTAAAGGTAAACACATCCGTTTTTCAGGTGACACCTATTTTATGTTTTAGGCATCGGTTCAGTCACTACAATCAACGTCTATTGTGTGATTTATTTATTTTTTTTCAACATCGACTTTGGGCGTCGGTTTTTGGACAACAACCGACGCCTTTTTTTTTAAAAAAAATAGGATCACTAGCAATAGCTATTACCGATGATCCTGTTAAAGTAAAACAACAAATGCACAATCCACAGCCAACAAGAAACACCACCAACACTAGCAATTTACATACTATTTAACGCAATCATCACGAATGTAATATAAATAAAACTACAACCAATAACTACTCTAAACATTAGCGATAATATAATTTAGCATTATAAAGTAACATAAGTAAACTATTAAAAATCAAACTAACCATTAAATATAAATCAAAGTACTCTAAACATCAATAACTATTATATTAGTATAATATTTCAATTATCACCATCTTAACATAAATCCTACTACAATCAATAACTGCTTCAAACATTAGCAATAATGTAATCTATAAATTGCTCAAAACCATTAATTATTAATTAACTATTGAAATGTATACTAATTATTGAAATAATGTAAACTCACTATTGAAATGTACTTGTTTGCAAAAAAATCTATAATCCATAAGTAAACCATATTTCAAAATAAATAAGACCAAAAATCACATACAATTGTCGATAAAATACTTGGCACATTTATTTCAAATCTCATCTATATTTGTTTGACTATATGACCCAGATTTATATGCCTATGGGTGGGCATCGGGTCAGGTCAAGGTGAGTCGGGTTTGGCCCAAACCCGAAAGCGACTCAACTTCAAGTTGGTTTCCATTTGTGGAAACTGAAACCAGTCCGACGGGCAGATGAACCGACCTAAACCGACCCATGGATCGGGTCAATTTAGCAATTAGGCTCTCTCTCTCTCTCTCTCTCTCTCTCTCTCTCTCTTTTAAGAGCTTAATGGGTCAAATTTCAAAGCCCAAAAGGAAAGATGAACAAGAAAAACCTAGCAGCCATTTCTCTTTACAACCTGACAAGCAGGCAGCAGAGACCAACAGTCATTCTCTCTCTCTCTCTCTCAACATTAACATTAACAATAACAAGCTTAAACTTTTTTCCATTTAAACTCTCTCTCTCTCTCTCTCTCTCTCTCTCTCGGTTCTATCTTTCTCTAGATGCAACCAGCGCCCAAGAGAAGATCAACGAAAACCGCCAATCGAGGAAGAGTAGCACGGCACAGAGGCATAGCACTTAGCAGCAGCATTGTTTGGAAGGGAAGGAGAGAGCAGCTGAGCAGTAGAAAAATTTGGGTTTCAATTTTAACTTGAGTTTGTGAAATGTGATTCTAAATTGTAAATTGACAATTTGAAAGTGATATTGTGAATAATGTTCTTAAACTCTGAAAGTCTCTGAGATTGATATTCTGAATAATTATTGTGAATAACTACAACGTACACATATCTGAAATGTAAATTTAGATTCTTGGGTCTCTGAAACACGTTTATAAAAAAAAGGGAAAATTCAGTTTTAATCGGTTTAACGAAACCAGGTCTATCCGTTTCGGTTTTAATCAAGTTTAGCTGGTTTGGCTGGCCGAAACTAGCTAAACCCATAGACTGAACCGGACCGACTCAGTTCAGCCTTCTTTGAACTGCCAACTGAACCGTCTTCTTTGGAAATTGACCCGAACTAGACCGATTCGGGTCGGTTTTTTAGTTTTCTGGGTTCGACGCCTACCTCACATATGCCTACAACAAACAAAAAGAAATATAATACTTTGTTAATAAATTATATATATGAATGATTAGATAACTCTTAGTTTTCGATAAATATTTATGCCTTATCAAGTTTTTCTAAACTATCGAATATAGTGTGACTATCTTGTATGTATATATTCCTCATCACGCAATAGCCAGAGCGCATTAAAATTTTCAAGGAATTGAAAATTAATATTAGTAAGTAAACCAATAATATCAATAGTTATTGTAATATTTAAAGAGTATTTTTCATACCATAATTGATTTCTACACAAGAGCAATCTTCCTTGTTTTCCCTGTTGCCTACAACGTTCTATATACCCTAAAGTTTCAATATATATATATGTGTGTGTGTGTGTGTGTGTGTTTATAAGTTAAATAAACTCAAACTTACAAAAAAAAAAAGAAGACTATTACATGCAATATATATTAATAATTACTTACATATTCAAATCCCCCATAATACTCCAAATCCCCCCAAATACTCATCTTGTGCTTAGACTCTAAAGAATCCAAGTAGTACACCATATTATGTTCAAGACATAGCATGTTCAAGACATAGTACAAACAACATTCAGTAGCTTCTAGAATATTTTATAATAGTGTAAGTTTTCATTTTAGTAACAAATAATTCAAATTAAGCGAAAGCAAAAGAAAAAAGATGAATAGCAAACAATGGTTTTGCCCATTATGATATAGTGTTAGAATATACTTCCTGTCCAGTATTTGTATAATCACATTAACCATGTAGACAAAACACAACCCTTCACTAACTCAAAAATTAATAGCCACGATCAGCTCTGGACGAAGAAACACGATATTTTCAATCCTGAATTTGTTGTATGAATGATGTATCTACCTGAAATATGTTATATCAAATGTGAAATGTCAAATTAAAAATTGTATGATTTACTTAAAAGTGAGAGAGGAAGTTTTACATTCCTGAAATTTGCAAAATAGGTGCGTTCAACTATTACATCTTGGGTAGGTCGGTAATGTTATCGACCAAAACATGAATCTCATTTACCTTGTCGATAGGGTGGTAAAGCACATCATCATCCATCGTCGCGTTAATGAAATCCATAGAAAGGGGTGTTCTAACAGTTAGATTGTGCAACCCGTTGAGGGCGGGACCCAGGGATGCCAATGTTGCATCGTCAATGAGATTAGGCCATGCCGAACAAACTTCAACACTTGCGGGCTGTTTGTCTTTTCCTTGGATGCTGCTTGCTCCTATAGGCTTTTCTGTAGTGATAATTTGTTTGCTATCGTAACATTTGTAACACAAAATCTAATGTACTAATTCCAATGTATAAAAAAGCTTTTATGTAACTTCAGTTCATTAGCTCGTCTAGGATCACAAATGCACGGGCCACTAAGCAAAGCTTCCAACTGCGTCAGCTAACTGCTGATGGAATGCAGTTTGCACTAGAAGAATCAACTCCACTGTATCATCAGCTAGATAGTCAACTAACACTTTGTAATGACCAGACAGTAGTTGTTAGATGGTAAACCATCCCAGCTCCCATAATTTTAGTCTCGGTATTACAAACAAAGATAAGATGACACGAGGTCGGCTTCTTTGAATATTCAATACAAGTGAGCAATTAACGTTAGCTGAAAGAATTGAAATAAAGTCAATGCATTCAACAACTAGATAACTCAACGCTAAGTACCTTAAGGGCAGGATGTGGCTGAGGATCGACTGAGTGATAGTTACTACGAGTCAGTAGTATAACGGAAGGACTCGCCGCAATAGGTATTTCTATGCCAACAATTCAGGAGTTATTTCCATGTTAAGGTGTTAGAAGACATAGGCAAACTGCGACTGCATCCCATCGAACTGAGCCCGTATCTGCATCATAGTCTCTTTCCTCACCTCTTTAACGATGCTCGCGTCAACCTCCGATGTGATCACCTGTCTAACATCATCCAATGACATGACCCCACTCGGTCTTCTGTTAGTCTCGTCAGGTTGTCCATTAACGTCCCTCATAGTGACGTATACACCAAAGCGCCTCACTTGACCTGGGTGCTCCTCCTTACCAACCGCCGCTGTCAAGATATCCCGATACCTTTTTGGGACAAACGTTCCTTGGTTGGCCTCCTCTTGTTTTTCTTTTTGTTTGAAAAATGAAAGATTAATAAATAAAGGGCAAGTAACTTAAATAATGAAAAATTTTAAAACTAATTTATATTTATAATTTTCTCATGGACCTCCTTGGTTTTCTCATTGGATATGTAATAAACGTCATCAGGCCTCTTCTTCATCCTTGCTCGAACCCAATCTAGACTATGATCCTCGGTTAGAAAGATTGAGCTAATGAACCTCTATGAGGAGGAGGAAGATAGGGGATTTGCAATAAGCCACTCCTGCCTTTCACTAGCATAACCGCCAGAGCTTAAAAAATGTGGGTGCCCATTATACGCTTAACTCTATTTTGCCTTCTCACTTTTCTCTTGAAAGTCAATGCGCCAACTGCTTTTAGTTTTTACCCAGTGATGAGAAAATAATATAAAATCGACTATGAACATACCAAGAATTCCAGAGTGTCACGATCCTTCTTGAATTTCTCTCATATTTTTAGCTTAATGAAGTCATAAGACTCACAAAGAGTTTTATATTTTTGGTGCCCCTTTCTGATGTATGTTCGCACAAGATAAGTCTTGAAGTCTTTCCATCTAGTCCCAAATATTCTCAATACATCCGTCTTCAACTTGTCATTCTTGAAATTTAATTTCTTCTGCAAGACAACACTATTGAGCAACGTTATAAATAAAATCAACAATTATATGATATCAAATTTAAGCATGTAAACTCAATCGATACCATGACGTCTTCCCAAACAACTCCTTAAGAGAAGGCTAAATTGCATGCCAATTTGGAGGCTAAACTGCATGCCAAACACTCCCCATGTAATTTCTTAATTGCGTACTAAATAGCCCGATATACTTACCATGCTCATCAAACTCAACTACTCTTAATGCATCATGTGTCTTCAGCTTATTATAAAATGGTTGGACCTCTTGTCTGCTTTTTTTACTGCCAGACTGATCATCTGCTACACTTCAATTGTCAGCCATCAAGAGCGCCTACTACGTGCCTGCATGTATACAATTAAAAATACAGCAAGTTAATGTTACCAAAATAATCTCAACATAGTAACAATGCATAATGCATGTAAATAATAATATGCATAACTATAAGTAAAATGACAAGTAACACTCAATTTTGTATGTAGATAACAATAGAAAATAACATGATATTAGCAAGACATGTATAAATTATAACGCAAACGATCATACACGACGATACTATCACGAGTGATGGTCAATCTACAAGCCATTCCCATGATCTGAAGGCATGTAATTTGTCTCTAGGTTATCATCCCATGAATGTATATGTTGTATACCAACAGAGAATAGAGGGTTTCATCAAACTGATCATACTTTTTTTCATCAACCACAATATCAATGCCAACTATACGTCTTTTATCTCTTGAAGGACAACTGACCACTTAGGCTCAATAGGATCATCAACGTAGAATACTTGGTTTGCTTGTGATGCAAGTATGAAAAGGTTATCAAGATAGCCTAGCTGACTAAAATCTACCAGAGTGAAACCTAGTTCGTCAACTCGAACACCAGACAATTTTCAAACTATTTATAGCAAAAAAAAAAAAAGAACCTTGAGAACCTTGTAATCAAGTTCCTAAATTTCTTCAAAGACGGTGCACTGGAATATTCTTCAATGACAGTCTACTGGTCTTACATCTATGGCACTAGAATATTCTAATGATAGTTCTACCAACACCACTCTACTGTTCTACATCGTGCTCTTATCATATTGACATTTTGAGTACAATATGTGCCCATTAATGTCATATCCTTTGTAAGAAGAAACATCCACCCCAGTGCCGTACGCCAACTATTTTATCATTTCTGTAATGGTGTTCAGCATGTCGGATAACTGTTGGTTCATTCTATCTCTAAACTATGTTATAAATGAATGATTATATTCATTGGTCAGCGACATCTCATTTTTCGAAGGATTATGTCGCCTTGACATAGACATGTGCACGTCCAAATATGGGTGAACTATAGTAAGATTGTGACAAACCGATTTTTAACAATAGCGGAAGCCTTTAAAGATTAAAAGTTGATACAAATATAGTTCAAAATATCGAAGTGTTTTTCCTACGCACTCTGATAATTAATAATTATCGTGGCCATCCACAATGAAACTCTAGCCACATACCGAAGTCTCGATCACATACATGTATCCTCTCCGCCTTTAGGACGATGCGGCCACATAGTTTAATAATTTAATACCTTCAAGATTATAAAAGATGTGGGGTGAGTACAAAAGTACTCACTGAATAACATAATATATTGATTTGTCTTTCATTTAGGAAATGCATTTTCGATAAATCATGTGTGTCACAAAGCATTTGGATGGACAAATGGGCCCTATCACTAGTTAAATTACAACCCGTGGTGTGCGCAAGATTCATATCAATTTAATTAAGTGGATCCACAATGAATCCCCGTAGACCCATACCGAAGTTTCAATTCAAAGCAAACACGACACTAATCTTCCCTATCCCGAGATCATTGAATAGGTCATAGTGTAGGAAACAATTCAAAGTAATTCAATATAAAACGAGTAGAGCATTAACTAGTGATACAAATACAATAAACCAATCTTTCTTTCAATAATAATGCATCAAAATCCATATTTGTCTCAAGGAAATCACCAATCAAAATACAAGCTTATTTCATCAAAAGTTTATGCATGTAGAAAGGGAATCAAAGTATTAGATTACTCACCTTAATTTGATCTCCTGAAAGGTGGATATTCCTCACTTGTATCTCTACTTTCGTCAAAGCATTTATACCAGATCGGAAGAGCACACGTCTGATATATATATATATATATAGGGGTAAGTGGACGTGATGCGTGTCTGAAGGTGTGGGTGAAGGGAGATTTGTGGTTGTATGAAAGTTTTAATCCAATTGTCTTTTTATATAAGACATGAGTTAATTGTATTTAATTAGCCTTTAAAATCTATTAATGACAAAGCTACCAAGTGTCCTAGACCCTTGGCAAAAATGAGAACTTAATTAATTCTATGGGACACTTGGCAAAAATGACAATTAATAAATCATAAAATTTGTATGGTCTTGACACTTGGTAAAACTATACTCAATTAATAATTCCAAAAATGACATTTGTCCTTTATATAAGTAAAGAGGTAATTGTATTTAAATGGTCATTTGATCCACTAACTGCAAGGCTAACAAATGTCCGCTACACTTGGCAAATTATCAAGTTAATTAATTGTAAAACTACTAAGTGTCTTGATTTACACAATTCAAATTGTGAGCATGTCAAATGTCTTAATAAGTTTACTAACACATGTCAAGATATGAGAATGACAAGTGATGCAATCATAATCTCCTAATCCTATCACATAAATTATACAAATTCAAGTATTTTTTAAAGCAACAATTTTGTTGCTTACCTTAATTTGTAGAAATTTTCGAGATGTTACAAAGATGCTGCAACACAAGGAAGTGTGTTTTGTCTCACATATCGGTCTTAGGCACGATTGATTTTAATCCAATCATACCTTTAACTTCTAGTTGACCCTCGTGTCATAATTTAAGAATACCAATGACTTCTATACCATCTAAATAATCAGTACAAAACTCAATAGCTTCCTTAGCAGCATAACTCCAATTATACTCCTTTCCGGTCGAGATCTGCTTCTCACGTATCCTTTCAAAATACCCATGTATTTCTCAAATGGATACATATGCTTCAAGAACATCAGGACACAAATTTTAATTTCTCTCACCAAGTGTATAATTAAATGCACCATAATTTCAAAAATGATGAAGAAAAATACATTTTAAACTAGCATAGAGTGATAACAATATCGGCCTGCAAAGCATCAAACGTCTTTGGTTCAATGGCCTTGTAACAAATTGAGTTGACGAAGAAGTATGAATTAGTTATGACATGTCTAATTTGAAGAAGAAGCAGAGCTTAGTTATGATATGTCTAATATGTTTTTGCAATATATCTCGTATTGCAATCGGTAACAACTATTGCATTAAGACATGACAATCATGGGACTTCACACCAACTAATTTCAAGTCTTTCATCAACACAAGCCTTTTGATATTTGATGAATAGTTAGAAGGAACCTTAACAACATTCAGGCACTCACAAAAGCTTGTTTTCTCTTGTTTAGAGTATAGCATGCGGAGGCAAATATGTGAGCTTTCCTGACCCCTGCGTGCTAACTAGTCCCGTATCCCCATTTCTACCAAGACTTTTCTAATTTTAATACCATCTTTCATCTTTACTGGAATATTCAATAACATTCCTACGATAATATCGCACACATTTTTCTCTACATGCATTATATTGAGATAATGTCTAGCTTACTAGTGCTGCCAGTATAGTAGATCCTAGAATATGGATCTCTTTTTTCATAGACTCTTCTGTGGAGGTTTAGAAGTTTTATCAAAGACAACATTAACATTTTAAACTCCTTTATAAGCCTCTTAACAACAAGCGGACGGCTCTAGTCTTGGTTTTCCAATTGAAAGCCTTTTTGGTCATTCAATACAGGTGGTCAGGTGGGAGAAAGACCCGATAACTCATGAATATATATATATTTTTATAATCATTCAACTAAAGATTAATCGTCTCATCTTCACAAGTGGGCGCACTGACTGTTAAAAATATTTTTGCTCCAAAAGTACACACATCTCTGACTTATGTGCATACACTTGTTTGAAAGAAAGCTTTCGCAAATAATTATTTCACTTTTATAAATCAAGAAATATATTTCATTATTGTTTCTTTAGTAGTATCACTTATTGATATACATATAAATGAGAAAATTTATGGGTTGTGAGAAGATATTAATAGTGAAAATTAAAATGTTAGGTATGCAAAGTTTTAATGAGGATATAACTCAACAAAAGATGAAAGGATAGTGCTACTAAGCCCCTAAAAAATAATGAGGATAAAATTATATAAAAATTGAAAAGTTAGAGACCTATAGTGGAAATAAAGAATCAAAGATATAATAATCATTTTGATATGGTTAATAGTAAAAATTGAAAGTTTGGGGACAACAAGTGACATTAGAGATATAATATGATAATAAATAAGGGTTGTTGACTTAGTAGGCCTAAAAAAAATATAAACGAAATTGATATAAAGTTGAAAGATTCAGCACCTAAAGTGAAAATTACCCATAAAAAATATAAGGGTTAATTTCATAAAAGGTCTCCAACATTTGAGTTAAGAATCGACTTGGATACCAATCTTTTTTTCACTCTCTTGTGTCTCTAACATTTCATAAATTCACATGATAGGTCATTTTTGCCACTATTCTGTTAATTTTTTTGAAAAAATGACATTTATACGTTTAATTTTTTAATTTCAAACACAAAAAGAACAACTATTTACCCATTGTTGCCATTTTAAGGTGGGGTTCACATTTTTTTTTTTTTTTTTGGTTGCTAGAAACAACAGTAAAATAGTGAATCCCCCTATTTGTCGCAGGAAACAGGCCATAAATGTTGTATTAAGTACTGTATTAATTACTCATATCTTGACAAATATCTGTTATTTCAAGTGATTCATATGACCAATAGAGATGACTTAATTTTCAATAATTCTAGCTAAGTAAGAGCATCTACATTAGTAATGTTAAAGTTAACTATCCACATAAACAAAAACTATTTAGTGATTGTTAAATAATACATAAACAAGTTTAATTTAACTTTTAATTTGTGCCTTATTGTAATACTAACTAAGAGTGTTAAATTTGAACATCAATTTAATAGTCAAAGGATATCCCAATCTCAATTTAATTAAAATAAAAAAAGAAGAAATAATACAACATAAAGTGTTAAGTTTACAGAGCGTTTGACAACTATTCGAATTATAATTTGGATTATAATCTGCTACGTGACATTATTTTATTAATTACTTTTTGTAAAAAAATAAAAGATTGCGGCTTGACTTTTACTTTTTAACTTTTTAAAAAAAGTAAAACAAATAAAATGATGTTGTGTGACAAATTATAAATCACATTATAATTTGATGAGTTGCCAACTTTAATAATAAAGCTAACAACTAATTCAAATAAATGTTTCTAACAATTATTTTAACACCACTAATATATATCATATTTTGAGTTATTAATTAACAGCTTCACTGCCAATGAGACCTTAGCCCATTTGGTTAGGGGATTGTGGTTGAGGCTTTGAGACATAGAAGTCTCAGATTTGATTCCCCTATATGGAGATTTTTCTACATTTTATATATAGTTTGTGGTCTCCTATATAGGAGTTTGATTTTTTATTATACTCTCTATAGAAGTTTGTATTATTAATTTCTGTACACTATATTTTAAAAAGATATATTTATATACACTTATAATGTTATGACGTAGCTTGTAATTGTATTTCAAAAAAAAAAAATAGTAACAGCTTCACTTATCAATCAATGTAGATGTTGTGAAAAAAAAAAAAAAACAATCAATGTAGATGGTCTCAGATCCACTTTACACCGTGTCTTTACGAAATTTTTCCACGACAAGCAGCAGACAGAATAATGGCCCCAATAGATTGGACTCTTATTGTGTGGACATACAAACTTGTCCACTTATCCTTTTCCAGTTTCCACAACTTCTGTTGCCCACGCTTTCTCCAACTTTCTCTTGGCTCTGTTACCCTGTATGCACCTCTTCCTTGTCTCTCCAGTGGGATAAGGAATCATGGCAGCCACACTCTGCCTCCTAAGACCCCCTATTCTTCCACCCAAAAACCACCAATTCACAGAAAAACTTTGCATTCCCAGCAACAAAATAAATTTAGAAATAAAACCCTCCAATGATTTGCATAACCCTCAAAAACTCATTCATGAAACCCTGCACCAGCTAAGTTCAGTTTCTGTTCCTCTCTCAGCAATTGCATTGCCTTTCTTTCTGGACACTAAGGCATGTTCCTTATTCTGATTTTCTGATTACAACTCATATGAAAAAATGTTTGAACCACCTTGTCTAAAAAAGTTGGATCTTGAGTGCAACCTGGATTCCATTCCCCCCCCCCTCATTTAACTAAATGATTTGGGCATATAAAAATGGATCTGATATCCAAATTAGGGACATTTCGAAGGCTTAATCGAAATCACTACTGTAATGTCTTATAAACCCTTTTCTTTTTATGTGGCCCGTATACATTAATTATTATCTGGTGGAACAGGATGCATTTGCCGTTGGTGGGGAATTTGGGATTCTTGAAGGAAGATCATTTGCGCTGATTCATCCTATTGTTATGAGTAGTTTGTTCTTCTACACACTTTATGCTGGATATCTTGGTTGGCAATGGAGGAGAGTGCGCACAATACAAGACGAAATTAATGAGCTTAAAAGGCAAGTGAAGCCAGTTGCAGTTACCCCAGATGGTACCCCACCTGCTGAACCACCAAAGCCATCCCCTGTTGAAGCAAAGATTCAGCAACTCACAGAGGTAAGACGTTAAATTTTAAACCTTACAGCTAATGATGTTTCTACATTAACTATGTCACCGAAGATGGGATAAAGAAGTATAATTAGTAATATATTCTCTGTTCTCATATCACAAGAAAAGTATAGAATGTAGAAACAAGGCGACTGGAGCAGCCAAAAAGGATTACATAAGCTGACCTTATATTTGTTGGGAATGATTGTCGGATCTTATCTGTTGAAAAGAGAGTTCCAGTTTTGCTCATATCAACAGAATAATGTAGAAGGTAGCAAATAACTGAATATAGTACTAGAAAAGTATTAAAGTTGACTGACCTAATTTTGTTCAGGATAAGTGATAGCTGTTGCTTATTGTACAAAGAGTACATAGAAGTCTCAGGTTCGATTCCCCCAGATGGGGATTTTTCTACATTTTATATGTACAAAGAGTACATAGCAACCCAGAATGAACATATGCGTTAAGGAAGTCATTTCAGTGAAGGAAATGTGGTAAATATGTGCAAGGATCCACAGTCAGTGAACTCTAATGGCATGCTTAGACATCCGAGTGGAGGTGAAAATTACCACCTCTCGGTTTCTTGGTTATGCCGCACCATAAATCCAAGAATGCTTAATATATACCTTGTTTGAAATGATTCATGCCCACCGTGAAGTGATCTGAATATGTACACCAGTTTAACAGAGAACATAAAGGTTTAATTTGGAATATTGGACTTGCGAGCGTCTATGTTACGTTAGAGCACTACTAGCAGAGTAGAAAAGGGGCAGGGCACCCGGGGGTTGGGGGGGGAGCCAAATTAAAAGCCAAGGAGTAGTATCCCTTTGAGGTGTTAAAATTCACCTTCGGGTGGAAATGGGTAAGAAATGGGCCAAATTTCGTTCCTTGTTTTCCCATTTCCCCCCCTTGCTCCAAAAAATTTCACAAACTAATTATACCCCACCACATGTCCTCTTTTATTGTCAAAATTAAATATATTGTTAAATATGGATTGAAAAATCTGAAAAATGTGAAAAATGTGGGGGGAAAGAAGCACATTACAGCAAAATGAAATACATGCAATTTGAAACAATGGAAAAATCACGTCAAAGGCAATAGTTCAAAAAGATATGTTAGATTCAATTTCAATGGTCATGTATATTATTAGTTTAAATGAAACAATGGAATACTTTCATGAATTGAATATATATTAGTCTAAATGAAACAATGATGAAATACATGCATGAATTGAATATATATTAGTTTAAATGAAACTATGGAATACATACATGAAACGACTAAAGCAATCTGAATTGAATACATAGAGCGGAATACATACATGAATTGGATAACCATACCCATTTCTTCCGCTGGGGTTTCCCCTTGGCCTCTTTCCCCTTGGCTTCAACCCCCCCTCCACCCCCCCCCCCC
>CAVNYN010242425.1:87467-104250 GCA_963692815.1 Nyctanthes arbor-tristis | reverse complement strand
AAACCATTTTCCCTTTTCTCTTCCGAACCTCAAAATTCGTCCAACTTGGCCAAGGGAAGGAGAAAACCAATAAAAACCCGCCAAAATACTTATTTGTCCTTTGAAAAGAGTCATTTACCATATATGGAAGGATTATAGCTTGAAAGATAGCTTTAATTGGGGAATATCAAGGCTTTAAAGATACTTCTTCACGTGGATTATTCGAAGAATATTTGAGGTGGGTAACCTGATACTTTGATTCCTTTTCTACATGCATAAAGTTTTGATAAGATAAGTGTGTATTTGATTGATGCTTTTGATGAGATAAACATGGATTTGAATGCATTATTATTGCAAGAAAGATTTGTTTATTGCATTTGTACCGCTAGTTAATGCTCTACCCGTTTTGATTTGCTTTGTGATGGTATGGTCTTGCTATGTGTTCTTGGTCATCCTGATTTGTTTCCTACACTATGACCTATTCAATGATCCCGGAATAGGGAAGATTAGTGTGGTGTTTGCTTTGAATTGGAATCTCGGTATGGGTCTACCGGGGTTCATTGTGGATCCACTTAATTGAATTGAATCTGGCGCGCACCACGGGTAGTAGTATAACTAGCGATAGGGCCCTTTTGTGCATTGAAAAGCTTTGTACATGCAATGATTTGCTTGGAAATGAGTTTCCTAAACAAAAGGTGAATCAAAGGATTATGTTATTCACTGAGTACGTTGTACTCACTCCCCACTTATTACAATTTTTGTAGATAATTGGAGTTATAACAATTGAAAGGCATGGGCAAGCTGGATGTTGGATCGTGCTCGCAAACGGGAGTAGAGTTGTGCATGTGGTGTAAACTTGTTCTTGAAACTATCACGAACTTATTACTTTTACGCACACACCTATAGTATATATGTTTTTACATCTTATAACATATAAGAAAATAGTGAGTTATAATCTTTATATTAATTTGAATACTACTCTTCATTGTAAAAGTTTTATAATGATTTGAGCACACCTTGGTAATCAATGAAATATGTTTAGTAATACAATTTCTTGTATTTTCATATTTCTTGAAAAACTTAACTTAAATGTTTCTTTAAAAAGGTTAACGATTTGTTAACTTATGAAATTATCTTTATCTATTAAACTCAGTAAGATAAGATAAATTTGATTGTTTCGCACGTCCCGTTCCCGTTATTTGAATAAAAACTTCCGCTACCGAATTTGTAAATTTCCCTAAGATATTTGAAAATATTGTAAAGTTAGCGGGGGCGTGACAATTTGCTTTGGGAGGGCAGCATCATTAGTGATACTGATTCCTGTAACAAAGTCAGCACCATTGGATGTCAATTTGCTGTCTCGTTCTTGGAAAGTGGGCACTTTTTTTCCTTCTTTTTTTTTTTTAATGCATTATTGAGAGGGCAGTCGGCATTTGAAATTATCATTACTATTAATTATTAAACCCAATTTTGATAAGCGTCACATGAACATATTCATTGTATACATTAATAAATTGGTTCAAATACTAAAAGACAACTTCCATTTCATAACTTTTAATAAAATATTCAAGTATGGTCTAAAAGTAAATCTCCAATAAAAACTTAGTACTTGATTTTTCATCTTTAGTTTTTTAATTTTGAGAAACTTTAATTAATCCCAATTATATATTGCTTGATACTGCTTTATTGTGTTTTTGTTTCCTGGTCACAATTTTAATTTCAATTGGAGGCCTTATAATTTTTGCGATATTCATAATCAGTCAGATTTTGGATTTGCACAGAGTACTATACATGAAATTTCAGACTTCTTCAAAAGGCAAGCTATGGTTTTGGTCGTTTTATTTCTCGAGTAGGGGAATGAAATGGCCCTAAACTTGTCTCTTATGCTACTCCATGCAATGTATCTTCATTCGCACTAGCAAGATATTTGAATATAAGCGATTTGGAGAAAAGAAGCGTTGGTTTTTTTTTTTGAGCAAAAAAAGAATCGTTGGTTATTAAAACTTAAAAACAAGAATGCAACCAATAAAAAGAAAAAGCAAAAATTGTCAACATCTGCGAAGAGGTTAAATCAAAATTGAGGACGTGATTATAATGTGATGTCGTTACCAAAATAATTATCCATTAATAATTTATAGGGCATATTACAATTTAGTCAACGTACATATTAATCATTGAGCATACATCCAATAAATTGAGTTGAATTAATGGAGTTGGGGCATTATGACGTGCAAGGAAATGTAGCACTTAAAAGCTTCGATCGTAATTAAAGTATCAACACTTTATATAACTTTTATTAAAAATTAGGAAATTCAACTTCAAACTTATAGATCCAATAAAAAAGGTCAAAGTTGAGATTCGACTAATTTCCATAGAAAATGAGCAATAATATGGTCACATTTTAATACATGCATAGTATCAGTATTTTATACAAATTTCTTGGGTTTTTTTCTTCCTCGTTATCGAACTACTAGCAAATATAATGTAGGGAGAGGGAAAGGAATAAACCTAATTTGAGACAGGAAAAAAATATCTACAGAACTCAACTTTGTGTTTGGCTAATGTTTTTCCCCAGATTTTCTTTGTTTTACATCATTTCATATTAAGTTTTTTCCCCCTAAATATTGTCAAAAGTTTCTCCTAACATTAGTAATGCTATATATATATATATAGAGAGAGAGAGAAATTATAGGGTGATATTATTAAGTGACATTCTTATGTGACACACTTGTATTGGATGATGAAAAAATAGCTATATAATCATCACCCAATGAATGTGTGTCACATGAGAATTTCACCTAATATTGTCTCATTTTCACATACCTCTAGAATTGTTCATATATATATATATGGGTTTTTTTTTAAATCATTATTATCTTATAATAAGTTTCACATAGGGAAGTAAAAGTTATAACATCATAGACATTAATATTAATGTCAAATACGTCCTCCATCCTACAAAAATATTCCCCTTCTATTTTTCACATAAATTGAGAAAACATAAATAATATTATAGGAAATATACAATTTAAGAATATATTTTTCAATATACCCTTTGATTTATTTAATATTTCAATCTAAATCTTCATTATTGTTGATTAACGTACATAATAATAAATAGGGGTATTTTAGAAAACTAAAAAACTAAATAAGGAAAGGGGAATGTAATTTGGGACGGATAAAAAACGAATAGGGGAGTATCTTTTTTTGGGATGGAAGGAGCACTAATACTTACATATTTATAGAAAAATATGAGTGATGTTACATGTACTGATAAATGTATAAATAAGTTTACAGATAAGGGATAAAATTATAATTTTATCCATAAATTATCTCTTTCTTTTATTACATAATATGGGGTGAAATTATAATTTCACACCCTTCCGGTAAACACATCTGTACATTTATCTGTACGAATAGATTAATCCAAAAAATATATACATTTAAGAACGTTTATTTAAGGGGTGTATGATTTTTATTTTTTGAGAATTTATTTTGTAAAAATTGATTTTGTTTAAGAGGTTGTGTGATTGACTGGTTGAAAAAATAAGAAAATGTTTCAAATTTATGTGCGTGTGTTATTTCAATAAATAAATGTATGAATAATTGAGATTTGATTTTGATAAATTAAAACTATATGCACAGGGCATAAGTAATGCAAAAATGAATACAGGTAAACAACATTCTCGGCGGTGTAGATTATGTGAATCCAAACTCTCATTAAATGTTGCCTGAAAATGGGAAGACAGTTGAAAATAGTGTAATAAATCAATGAACGGAAAGAAAATTAATATAATGAGTAATACTATGTACTACCTCCGTCCCACGAAGATAGTCTTTGCAATTTTCCTTTTTCATCCGTTCCATAATATGGCCAACTTTTTTATTAAAAAAGTAGTTAGAATATTAATTATCTTTTATACCCTGACTTAATGTGTATTTAATAAAAAAATTGTACTACATCCGTTTCATTTACCTTGCCCACTTTGCTTTTTACACAAATATTAAAAAAATTATTGAGAAAATATATTTACAAACTAACTTTCAAAAATACCCCTATTTAATTAAGGATAATTATATTGTCATTACGAAAATTAATTACCCTACTACCACATTATAAACCCACCCAAATCAAAGATGGTTTTTGTAAGACCACCACATTAAAAATACAATTCTAACATAAACTATATTGTTATAAAAGAAATGTTTCAAATGAAAAGGAAAGAATGAAAAATCGGGTTGGACATTTCCATACTTCCATTCCCATCTTCATTCGCTATATATCTTCCCACCACAACTCAAAATAACTTTGCTTTGAATGCTTGTTGAAAATTAAATAAATGGCGAGTTTAGCATATTGACTTTCTGTACCATTTATTTTATTTTTTTCTAACATCACATTACTTATTTATTTTTTTAAATTATTTAACATGCAGTGCGATGTAGTTCTCTTTACGCCCATGCTTCTTTCGAGACTTAAAGATATGTGACATGATATTTGACCTTAACTTTTTTTTTCTTTCTTTTTTTGAAAGGCAATCTTAACTTTTCTTAAGAAAAGAAAAAATAAGTTTTCGTAGAAAATTTTTGGTATTTAGTAATTTTGATGTTTTAAAACCAAATCAGTTCATGAATTTTCTTTTTTTTTTTTTTGGAAAAAAATTTGTTGAACGGAATTAGTGGTGCTAGAAAACGAGGCAGCCACATGGAAGTTAGGCTGCCATGAGAAAGAAGCTTGTTTTCTAGGAAGATGGTGGTAAAAATAAATGTGAGAGAGAGAGAGGGAGAGAGAAATTTATGATGATAGAAGAGAGAGTTTTATGAAAAAGAATAACTATAGAAAGTAAATCTATGATTGTGGTAGATAGAAAAAATTAATTTGTTAAACATATCTAAATGATAAGGTTATTGATGTAATTTTAATTAAGGACATTTAAGTAAATAAACTTAACTTTGTAGTTTGTGGTGTAGGAATTAATATTCGTAGTGGTTAATTACCCTTTAATTAAGTGTGTATTTAATGCAATGCAATGAGCCTAGCAAAACACTTATTTAATTAGGGGGTATAATTATAAATGAACATAAAAAATAACACCAAATAAAGAAGCAGGAAAAGGTAAATGGGACAAATAAAAAATGAAACATGGACAAGGTAAATGAGACGGGTAGTATTATATTTAAAGTGTAATACTTAATAAATGAAATAGTACATTATGGAAATAATATTAAATTTTATATCTCCAATACTATTAATTGTAATTTTCTTAATATATTTGTGAAAATTGAAATTAGATCATCTTTATGGGACGAAGATAATATTGTGTAATACAAGAAAATATTTTGAATATTTTAAGAGATGCGAAAACTTGCTAGTCCAGACAAATGGAAACAAAACAAGTAGACATAAGGGGGGTAATTAAATAATAACCCAAGCCCTCCATATCCACTTATTAGTGCCCCATTTGTTTGCGATACCAAGTTCAATACTTATGTAGTACCAAACTTCTTTGTAGTACTTGTAGCATTATTGTTTGTTTAGATGATATGCAACTATCAGCAATGTCACACACACATACACAATAGTCCATATAATGTCATACACAATATTCATTTGGTAAGATCATGTTTTATTACGCATCACATTATATTCAACTCAGTGAACATTACGTGTACTATCTTGGCTTGTGTCATTGTCGTCTAAGTGGTTGCATTAAAATGGGTTAAATCTCCTAGATAATCAATTAATTGAGATATTCATGTACGCTTATTGCATTTTCATTTGCCCTATACTTCCAAATGTCTGTTGTCAACTATGCCACGTCGTAAACTGGTCTTAAAGTTGATTGTAAAAACTATATATTTAAAGGTTGGAGACTAAAGTGCCAATAGTTTAAAAAGCTAAGGGTAAATAGTGCGAATGTCAACTAAAAAGGATTAATTTTACATATAGTCTCAACCCTTGCATTTTTTTAAAATCAATTTGGTCTATCATTCGTCACATTTTTACCCTTAACCTTTAAATACGAAAATTGAAAAAAAAAAGTAAAAATAATAAAAATAAAAAAGAAAATAAAAATTTTCCGCCTACCTACTACCTAACTACCCATTACACCATTATGCCTAACTTAACAGGAAATGACAAATACTGACTCTTTTTTGTTGGGTTCCCTCTTTTTTCCTATGATTTTCAACATTAATGGGAGAAACATGCAGCAAACTAGAGATCTATTCTTTCACTGTCGAAAATGATTGTTGGTATTTGCCATTTGCGGCCAAGTTATGGTGGATAACTAGGCATATAAGTGAGAAAGAAATTATTTTTATTTTTCTTTTTCATTTATATTAGTTTTTTAAATTCTTTTTTGCTTTAATTTAAAGAGTAAGGGATTTAAACATTATTTTCATAGAATTAGAGACTTTATTTGTGGATTTGTGAAATGTTAGGGGCTCATAGTGTGGAAAGAAATAAAAGAATGAAAAACCCAGATACAATGTACAAAAAATTAGGGATTATATGTGAAATTTACCCACTAAAAAATGGCCTCTTGGGCTCTTGGCATATGGGAGACAAAGAAGATGACGTGAGGAGCGTAGCTGCGATGGTGAGTAATAACTTAACGGCAAAAATAAGCATTGACTTTCTCTCTCCTCCATTCCTTTTAGTATAGCCGGCGTGCGTTGGTCGGTCGGTTATTCCCACCCCCCATCTCTTGCATATATTCACTGATTCATTCATTCGAATCGATATTACAAACTGCACCACCCACTTCCTTTTGACTTCCATTTTCTTCATCTTCTTCATCATTCATCCCACCCTTCTTCTTTTTATGCTTTTTTCTGTTTTTTAAACCCAGATTACATGTACAAAATCATGTCTTGCTCTTAATCTCTTCTGCGTATCATCGTTTTGTTAAGCTGGATACATTAGATTTTCGTATTCCGTAGCCCCACATTTATAAAAATCTGCCCAGCATGTAATTTGAACTTTTGTTCTTCTCATTATCCTGAAAGAAAAAAAAAGGAAAAAAATTTCAGTTGACTCTGTTTTTGTTCTTGATTTTGCAATGCTTTTGCCGTAAGGATTGTTGTGAGCTAAGAGTTATCGATCTGGGTACAATTCGGAAGCTCGTGTAGCGACAACCTTATAAAAGCCTGCAAATCATGTAATATTTATTTATAGTCAGTTGTCGCTTCATTTACATACAAAAAAAAAAAAAAAAAAAAAGGAAAAAAGAAGTGTGCTGTTTTTTGGTTTATTGATGTCGCAAAGGAAGGAAGTGCCGGATTACGAAGCAGGAGCGGTGGCAATGTCGGCGCCGGCGACTCCAGGGACTCCGACAACGCCGACGCCGCTGATTTCGTCTCTGAGAGTGGATTCACTGTCCTATGATCGGAAGTCAATGCCGAGATGCAAGTGCTTGCCGGTGGGTGCGTCCAATTGGGGTTCCTCTGAGACGTGTCTCACCCACTTCTCTCCGCCGGACATCTCTCTCACTCGCAAGGTTCTTACTCTTTCTACCTGCCCCCACCCCCCACACAGAAACAAAATCTGATATTTGAGCCTTTTACTTTTTTTTTTTTTTTAACAGTCTTTAAAGTAAAAGATGCAGTCCAGTCATTATTTATAAGTACTTGTGCAATTTGCACATAGGATGACACCGTCCAAGTATAAAGTACTAGAGTTTAGCATGTATACTGAGAATCAGAAAATTTCATAAGTATTACTTTGCTATTTTCTTGGGATTAACCATGTAGCCATTTGTTTTCTGCGATGACTAAGCTCGCGATGAAATGGTGGGAAATAAGAGGGTGAGTAGGTAAAAATAGTCCCGATTTAGCACTAGTCATTGGGAGCTATAAGGCGCATGGAAGCAAGCTTTGGAAGCTTAGCTGTTGCCTGTTGACATGCACCAATTGGGGTGTGCATTTTTGTATTGGTAATGCCAGATATGGGCATGCAGTGCCCAATGGGTGACGCTAAATCATTTTCGGTAATCTTTGCAAACACATTATTGTCACGTGTGCTCTTCCGATCTCCACCCAGAAATTACACCTATTATATTATATGTGTGGTAACTCAGTTAAGGTCATATCTAAGCAACGTGAGGCTTGCATTTTCCAACCATGGAAATATTCTTTAGATTTTTGTTTCCATTTTGAATATGATTACACATTGTAATTGGTAAGGAATATCAGTCAATTAAAGTTGCCCCCCCCCCCCACCCACCAAAAAGAAAAAAAATACATAATAGATATATTAGTATAGTAAGTGTAAATATAAATAAATACATAGATAAAGATAAAAATGTTAAAACAGGTAGTTTTAGGTTGTGGATTGGGAATGAGCTCCCATTCATGATAGTGATGTGATTATCACTCAGTAAACTGGAGTGAACATTCGTGGTGACTGGTGAGGAGAGTCAAGCTTGATATGAAATATAAAAGAATCAATTTGAACAGGTTGACATAATTGGTTTTAACAGGTTGCAGCAGAGTTTGTGGGAACATTTATTCTGATATTTGGTGCAACAGCAGGACCAATTGTGGACCAAAAATACAATGGAGCAGAAGGTCTATTCGGGAATGCAGCATGTGCTGGGTTGGCTGTGATGATAGTCATCCTTGCGACGGGACACATATCTGGAGCCCATCTTAACCCGTCCCTTACAATTGCCTTTGCTGCTTTTCGTCATTTCCCGTGGGTTCATGTCCCAGCTTACATTGCAGCACAGGTTTCTGGATCTATCTGTGCTTGTTTTGCGCTTAAAGGTATATTTCATCCTTTCCTGTCTGGTGGGGTGACCGTTCCTACTGTCAGTACTGGCCAGGCATTCAGTATTGAGTTCCTCATTACGTTTAATCTGCTGTTTGTTGTTACTGCTGTTGCCACTGATACCCGTGCTGTAAGTTCTTAATAAGAATAGATATACCATACATAAATGGCCTCAACTCGACAAGACTGTCCCCTGCTGATACAAGCTTTGACACAGGTTGGAGAACTAGCAGGGTTAGCAGTCGGAGCTACTGTTTTGCTCAACATTCTTGTGGCTGGGTGAGTGTATCATTCCTTCTCTTTGCCCCTTTTCCTTGACTAAAAATTTGTATTATCTTTGTTACTCTTAGATCTTCCGATCTCCAGTGAATACATATTGCTTGACAAATCATTATTAACAATTTTCAACATGCCATATAGCTTCGAAGTGTCTCTCTTTATAGTTGAAAATATTTTATGAAATTTTTGTTGATGTACCGCTAGAAGAATACTTGACACATTTATGAATATTTGGCAGGAAAATTAGTGGTGGTTCAATGAATCCGGTTCGAACTCTGGGGCCGGCAGTAGCTGCAGGAAATTACAAGTCTATATGGATATACCTGGTGGCACCTACACTTGGAGCTCTTTTTGGGGCAGCAGTCTATACACTGGTGAAGCTTCGAGGAGACGAAGGTGATGAACCTCAACGCCAGGTCAGAAGCTTCCGTCGCTAGCTAGCACACCTTGCGACTCTGTCACTGCTTTATACATAATATGTTTAAACACAAAAAGAAACTCTGTTTGCTTGTGTGAATAATAAAGGGCCAAGGATGAAGAACATATTCCGTCCGAACTATGCCCCAAGGTTTGAATAAGCTGTGTCGCTTTCTGTAATATATATTGTGTGGTATTCAAGCACTTCAGATCCTCCCCTTGACTTCTTGTTCTGGAGGATGCTGAAACTTGTGTATTTGTGTGGTTTGTGACATTGGTGTTTCACATAAAGTGATGTAAAGTAATGTAATATACGTGTGTTGTTTGCTACTTGTTGTGTTGTAGTAAAATCTAGCATCTGAGAGATTCGAGCTAATAACGCATTTGCAGGCACCATCTATGGAGATGTATGCATATTAATTATTGAGCCAAACATATCACTGAATAACTGATAGTATTCGCCATCCCTTTCAGGAAAAAAAAAACTGATAGTATTTGCCACATTCATGCTTGTAAGTTACTAACATCTTATTTAGAAGAGCTCACTCAGTGAGGGGCTCGAAACAGCTTCAAACTGTAACAAAGATATATTGAATGGTATGGGTTGAGGTGTCTTTTTTTAACGATGTTAGTATGGTGGTTTTGTCCGCTTTAAGATCTACGTGCTCGGGGGTGGTTCCTCATGGTTTCGTAAATTCCGTGAAGAAATCACACGCCCGGACCCAAAAAAAAAATAATAAGTAAAATTCTAAACCTAATTTTTGATGTAGACCGTAGTCTCTAATTTCAATAACTCAAATATAAGGGTTTTAATTTCAATAAAAGACTCACTTTTATCCGAAATCAACTGATTTATCGTGGGTTCTATTATTTGTTTAAATAGAAATTGATTAACTTAAAAAATCAAATCAAGTAAGAAAATAAAATAAGAAAATAGTTAAATATTACAAATCTTAAAACCCTAATTTATTAATGGGCTAAATTATATAAAAGATTGAAACTCCAAAATTATCATCTTCATCAATTTCCTTAGATTTGCAAAATCGTGAGGAGACCACCGCAGAGCGTAGCTAGGGAGGTCATGGTGGGCTTGGGCCACAAATTGGAATTTTTTTTAGCTTGCAAAAAGAAATTATATAAAAGGTAATTTAGTTCTGTATACTATACGACTCATCCTTTCAACCCACTCTTTTGATATCGCCTAGCTCCACCATTGGACCACCCTAGGCGTGCGGGCATCAAAATAGATAAAATTGTCTTGCTAGTGTCATTATAAAAATAAAATTGTCTTGCTAGTGTCATTATAAAAAGAAGTGGAAAGCGGGAAACCCGACAAAGGACTACGGGCATACGGAAACCTGAGAATTCGGGGCAAAATGAATACCGACAAAAAACCTTTGGGGGCTACAATGCAATTCTACACCATTATTTGCAAGATTTGCGTGGTTGACTTTCTTTCTTACCCACCGGCGTTGTCGAATAGAAAAAAGGAAGAATTATCCTCATTTTTCCCTCGTCTCGTCAAATTGCAAAACAATTTCTTCTTCTCCGGACTTTCGATCTTCGGTGTTTATGGATTTCAGATGCAATTCGCCTCCTGTTTCCTCTTATTCTATGTCATCTGTCGCTGTGATTTTTTACTTTTTGGCTGTATCAATTCATCTGTTATCATCGCCGTCTCGGCCGTTGGATCAATTGTTCTTCGTTGACGCCTCCTCTGTTCCATTTGGCTATTCTATACGAGACTTCCGTTCAGCGATTCCCTGATATAACAACGATTGCGATTCGTCAGCAAACCGGTAAAATTTTCCCTAAATCTTATTGACCTTTTTTGTTTTAAATTCTGTAGCTAAACGATATGAGCTGAATGGACGAATGTTTGTTTATAGTGTCTATTCTTTCTCTTTCCGGCAGGTCCTTTTTTGCTCTTGTTATATGTATGTTTTGGAATTCGATCATTAATTAAGGAATACTGTCCGTTAATAACTTATTTAACGGGAGAGGAGAGGAAATTGGGGACACGCGGAGTTCATCTGTAAGGAATATTTTGCATACATTTCTGCGTGCAAAGTCATGAACAAAAGCTCCATGCGCGGGGATAGGGCTGGAGTTAATAAAGCCAATGGCGGCTGGGCTGCATTTGACCTCAAGCAAAGGCGAAAACAGGCTGGCCTAAGCCCCGGAACTGATACAGAGCCTTACCCTACTTTATCAGGAGCTGTTTCCCGTGAAAACTTCTTTAAAAATCAACCGTTACCACTAGAGAGGCCTTTTTCTTCTGTCCTATCGGCTTCTGTGAATTTTCCTTCATTGAGTAGTAATAGGGACTCGGACAAGAAAAGTGTTAGTCAATTTAGGATTACAAATGGCAACCCGTTTGCTGTCAGGGAAGATGAGAGAGGGATAAATGTTGTTGAGCTCCACAAGAAGCTTAACAAGCTTCACCCTTGGGCTGATGAAAGCTTGATTAAGGATGTTATGATGGGGGTAAGCAATGATGTTCACATGGCCTCGTCTTTATTGGAAGCTATGGTTCTCTCTGAGAACAAGGAGGTGAAAAAGCCTCTAGTTGAGTCGAACTATGATAATAGTAATGCATCCTTGTCCTTGGCCGGTGGGGCCGTTTCTTTTGGGGGGATAACTGGTCTTCAAGGATCAAACGGGTTGAACAAGGAATGTCTTAATGAAAGTAGTAAAGAAATGATTGACAATCACACTTCTTTTGGGAAAATGCTTCCATGTGATGGGAAAAACTCAAGCTCTACATGGGATGCTACTAAGAATTTATTGTTGGAACCTGAGTGGGAAGAAGATGATTTGTACTCTATCCATCGTAAAGATGCAGTGAGAATGATGAGGTACGAGTTCAACATGTTCTTATTTCATCCTAGATATCTTTTGCCGCATTTACACGACGGTTCATAATTGACTGATTTATGCCTTCTTTACCTGGAAGCTTCCTTTTCCTTCATTACTTCATGTACGAGATAAGATCAATACTTCTTTACTTTGAATTGCAGATGGGGGCCTTTTATTGCCTTTTGACTAAATGACCCCTTATTGCCTTTTGATTAAGTGATGCATTCTTGTCCAAGACAACCTTATAATTATGACACAACCAAAGCGGCAGGAAAAAATTTAAAGAAGTGACAAGAAAATTAGAGTTATGGAGAAGTAATTTAACTAGTTTTTCAACTAACAAACGAAAACCTCGAACTCCAAATGTGAAAACAAAAGAATGTCTGTGCTAAGTTACCAGCTTATGGCCTCTTGATTACCTTAATATTGACTTCCATTGCCTTTGCTATGCAGATCAGCATTACGGCATTCCAAGGCAGCAAATGATGCCTATTTGAGAGGCAATCACTTGTCTGCTCAACATTTCTCACTTAAAGCTCGAGAAGAATGGAGTGCTGCAGAGGATCTTAATGCCAAGGCAGCAAAAGAAATTCTGCGTATTAGGAATACAAACAATGATCAATGGACACTAGACTTGCATGGTCTGCATGCAGGGGAAGCAGTTCAAGCATTGCAGGAACATTTGCACAAGGTTGAAGACTTGAAGTCATCAAAACCCTTGGTAGGACATGATGCAGTCAACAAGGAACAGGAAAAATTGCGAAGACAGCCATTATCTGGGCAGAGGCGAAATGCATTACAAGTCATAACAGGTATTTTTGTCATTCTGGCCACTACAGTTCTGGATGTTTAAGAGCAACCATTATATCATCTACATGCAACTGAAGTTAAAGAAAACATGAAGCTTTTCTGAATTGGTTCTGTGAGGTATAAAATTTGTTGCGTTCCCCATAATGTCCCCACCACAGAAACCAAAAAACAGAAGTAGCGTGTGTTCTGTGTTGCCATCGCCCTACCGGTCAAATCTTTTCAACCATTTCTAGTTGTGCTGCATTGTATGTGTTTATTTATTCTTTTTTTTTTTGTTCCTTATGGAAGAGCGGCATATTGAGTTTTAAGATGCACTTGTGGTTCTGTGATACTAAAAGGTTTGATGCTTATCTCAGGAAAAGGCAATAACAGCAAGGGAGCGGCTGCCCTGCCACCTGCCATAAGAAATTTTCTTATCGAGAACAGGTGAAACTAAATTCTTTTTCTCCAACTTATCTCCAAACTTAGTTCTTCAAGATTTACTAGCCCTCCTCTCTGCTTTGTTTTCTGTGCAGGTATCGTTTCGATGAGGCCAGGCCTGGGGTGATCACAGTAGTACCCAAGTTTCGTCCACTGTGAGCTATGCTTCAAATTGCAAACTGAATTCATCACTGCATGTCTTTTAACATGGATTAACTAGATGTGTTTTATTATTATGGTGGTAGGCAGCTTGCAAAGCCAAGACAGATTTGTTCCTTCAAATGATATCCGAACTTGTTTCCTTTTAAGTGATTCGTGCTTTGCACCGACCATCATAACCATGATGGGATATCTCTGTGATCATTATTATACTAGTTCTGTTGATCCATATTTTATGCGGGTCTCTTTCCTTTTACGTTATTAACGCTCGGAGGGCGGGAAAATTGGGATTAAAGGATTTTATGAATTTTTTTGAGCCGTTTGAAAATAAAAGTCGATTCAATTGAATAGATATACTTTTTCTGGAAAGCAGAAATCATAGCAAGCTTTTGGATCTAAAGTCAGTTTCTTTCTCGTCAGTGTCGAGTAGGGTTCTTTGGGGTTCAAATTAATATATTGGTTTGTTGCTACCATTTCTGTCCTTCAATAAAATCCACCGCATTCTCCCCTTTCTGAGCCTCATGCATATTAAGGTTTCTATTTCTGTCGGTGAGAATCCCTATCGTGCCTGATTTCTCGAAAACAAAGGGTAGTTCCTGTCTTGTCTTTACATTAGCTTCGGCAATTTGAGTATTACTGATCATCTCAACTGGGTTGAAGATGAAGGATTCTATAGTGGTTCTTGTGGATGAAAAACTGCGTGCACACAACACGTACAGAGTGAGAGAGAGAGAGAGAGAGAGAGAGAGAGATTCAAACCTAAGGACTGAAAGTTGATGAGAATTGATTTCTACAATCTTTTATATAATAAATACAAAAATAATGATGATGAATTAAAAATGAACCCTCCAGAGTCGGTTCTTCACTTGTTGAAGAAGAGACCTTTTTTCTTGCCTTTTTTCTTTTCACCAGCCTGCATGATTGTATTGCAAAGATTATTGACTGAACAAATTATCCAAAAAAAAAACCAAGAATACGATTATTATCATTCTAAACCAATTGTAGTTTCAGATGAACTCTTTCAGTCTTCAGATGGACAAACAAAATTACATTTGAACATTGAAAACTAGTCTATATATGTCAAAATAACGTTAAGAATACTTCCACAAGCTCTGCACATTTTTCCTCCAGAAAGTTGTAAACACCAACAAAAATAAAAATAAAGAAGACCCTCAACCTTATTAAATGATTTAAATATAAAAACATAGATATTTATATGCATGTAATTTTATATATTCATATTAACATGATATAAACCATTTCCAGACCCTCTCTTTGGCCTGGGTTTGCCCCAGGCCGTCGAGAATTTCTGGACGGGCTCCCAGTTTGGTAAAGGAGTAAAGCCCCACAAATAAAAACAAAAATAAATGAAGTATTTATATTAGCATGAACTTGAGAGTCAGTGTCATTCTTGAAAAATCACGTGCCAGACTGGTTGTGTGGTGCTCATGTATGTGCTTCTTAAACATTTCTTGACCATTATCGACTTTCAAGTTCCTAATTTCAAATTTTCATGATATGCGGAAGACTAACTGATAAGATAGTGGTTTAAGGATAAGGAGCTCTTTGGAAAGTCCAGAAATGGAACGAGGAAATTTAAATAAAATAGTAGTATAAAAAAATAAGCACAAACCAACTCATCCATATCTTGTCAAAACAATTGCTAGGGATCAGAAATTATATACCTTGACGATGAATGATCTTAGGGTAAGAACAATTGTATCTCTTGAACTGCAAATTCCAACCAAAGACAGAAGTAGTCAGATCTAGTGAACTTGGATATTCTCTCCACTAGACGACGTTAGAAAAATGGTCACAAGTTCATCAAGAAAACACATGGCATAGACTTGGCTTTGGTTCCACTATACATAGAACTGCAAGAGGTTGGGAGACTCCAGAACCAACAAGAAACCTGTAGTGGTGTGAACACTAAGCACTAATGATAGTAGGGGAAATATTTGATCACCTGATACCAGACATGACAGAATGGTTGCAGCAACAACAATGGTGCCAACTTACCCACTAATATCTGTGTTTTCAGCCCTCAATAGATGCTCATTCCCCTGAGAATCAAGTATGAAGAATCCTGTGGGACTTTCATATGGAATGGAGACCTGAAAAGTGAAAAGTTTCAAAAGAAAAAGAAGTTGAACAAGTAAGAACATAGAAATAATAGGAGATGTGATTTTATTTGCATACGACAAGTAAATTCAATTAAACACAGTAGTTCCCATATTTGTTCAGTGTTCTCAGAAACTGTTTAGTGGTTTTTCCGTTTCCCAAATTCTGGCATACGTAGCTTAGGAATCTTCAATTATCATGTAATTTTGAATCCTATATGTCCACAGCCTGTTCTAGAAAACTCAAGTTCCACTTAGAATTTCTAGCATTCATGAAAAGGTCCCTGTGCTGTCAATGTCACAGTTCTTTTTAATAGAATAGACTAAGTTGTTCCTAGGTAGAGTTTGATAGTTGGTACTATTCCAAACCAGGGTGACTGTTTTCACTTTTCAGGGAGTGATTCACCTTCCTAGTTAACTGATATGAACCTGGAACAATTGCCGATCTTATGTATATAGCAAATGATTAATTTGCTGAACATCATGAAATTACATAAGGATTGCAAGCTTTCGAGAGGCTTGCTCTCTCCCAAATGGGTTTTTTCCCCCAACTCTCAGCCTAATGAAAATGAAACTACCTACTACTATTTACAGTGGGTTAGCACCCACTTATTTACAATATCCAGAAATACCGCTTATCCCTAATGTAGTACCTAATACCTATCATAACTTTCTAGCCGTATACCCCTTATGAGTTGTAGACTCATTTACGCCTAATTAGTTCATTACCACACAACCTCTCCTTTGCTGTACAGCGTTGGGAAGTGAATGAATCAATCAAAGCCATAATGAAACCAAAAATTGAAAAAATGTCAAAAACACATGGAACTATAACCCGTTCTTTATATTTTTACAGCAGCGGCAATGTGAATAAATCTAACAGTACGAAAATTTGAGACTTCTTTTTTTTTTTTATATTACAAAGGAATTACGGGGGGGGGGGGGGGAAAAAAACCCTTTAAAAAAG
>CAVNYN010242425.1:1620-87447 GCA_963692815.1 Nyctanthes arbor-tristis | reverse complement strand
CCCCCCCCCCCCCCCCCCCCCCCCCCCCCCCCCCCCCCCCCCCCCCCCCCCCCCCCCCCCCCCCCCCCCCCCCCCCCCCCCCCCGCCCCCCCCCCCCAATCAAACCCTTGATCAAAGGTTTGGGAGATAATTAGGACGCGAATAGACCTCATGGGTCTTGGCACAAAAATTCAAGACTTATGGTCATTAGTTGGGGAAAATTATGGGGAAATTATAGTGAAGAGAGAGGTAGATTCGGTGGTGGAGACTTAGCGGCTGTTTGATTCTCCTTATTCACATTGAATTATAAAGAGAAATTATAATGAGGCGAAATGAGTGGTGTCGATTTAATGGAAGTTCAAAATTTGTGGTTATAAATGAGCAATTGTCAAATTAATGGTCAAATCAGTGACATGTGAAATTATAATGTGTTCTGAAGAAAAGAATCAAACAAACACTTAAAGAGATTTGAAATGTATGTTATGAATTAAGTAGTGAAATCAGGAGTAGGTGGACATTTCACTATAATTTAGACACATAATAAGAATAAAAAACCCTTTTAATTCAAAGATGAACAATCTATACCCAAAAACTATTATCATATCCAGTAATCAGGAAATGCCTCCCTTAACTACCACATTAATATTTTCACCTATCTCCTACTTACATTTGTTACAAATAATTAAGCTCATAAGCTTCTCTATTGTTTTGCATCTTGCATTTTTCAATAATTGGCATATAATAATGCTCTCTGACCATGTAGCTTCGCACTGATTTGTCTTTAACATAATATATGCTAAAGCATCAAAAGAACTCTATCAATGCCATTATGAGTAAAACTCAGTCAGCCCACTGGAGATAAAATTTGAATTTCTCAAATGACAAGAGAAATAAAAGATTTGTGCCTCCCATGATTTCTTCTTTGGCAGAGGAAATTTTTTTTTTTTAATTGCAGGAGTGGGTGCCAGAAGTGGGACAAAATTACAGATTTATCAGATAAAACAGAATAGATAGAGAACATACAATTGTTGACAGTGAAAACTTCTCGGCAACAACAACACCACTCGGCCCACTACACTTGATGCTGTAACCATCTCTTTTTACTGCTAATATAGCTGGTTCCCACGTATCAAGATACCCAGTCTTCAGGAAAGATAAAAGAAATAGTCAATGAAAGCCTCTTGAAAGGGATAACTATGACTTCAGAGAAAATGATAACCAGAAGGTCAGAAAGTATAAATATATTAATTGCACTCTTACCGCCAGGGATACTTCGTATGAAGCATGACCACTATAAAGGGTCTTGTCTATACAATTTTGCATTTCAGGATCTGCAGCATAAAGGAGAGAAACGTATTTAAACAAAAAAGGTAAATATTGAAAAATCATACAGCATCAATATATTTATAAAGGAAAACCTGGAGCTTGAAATTAGACTTTAATGCCAATTCGAGTAGCTATGTGCCAATATACAACTACTGGATAACTGACAACTACTGGAAAGCGTGTTATTGTAAAATAATAACTAGAGGGAAAAAAAGAAAAAAGAACAATGAAGCCCAGAATTAATATTTGTGCATTGCTCTTCCGATCTGAAAAATTTCTCATTAACCATTATTTTTCTCCCTTATGTATTCAAACCCTTTGTAATGTATGGTTTACTCTTATGGCGGGATGTGATTATGTGGGCTAAGATCACTTGGTTTCCGTGAAAGCAATCCAAAATCCAATTGCTGAAATGCACATGTAGAAAGTAACAAAGACAAGAAAAAATGGACTACAGAACACTCAACTAATTCAAGCTTCAGTTAAAATTTCTCAAGTATCAATTACCGCAAACTATTTTTCTGTGATCATTGGCAAATTCCTTGACAAGTTCACCCTGAAATACAAAGAAACCCGTTAAATGTTAAAATTTCATTTGTACAAAGAAATTTGTGATGACAAAACATTGGGGCAAAATGAGTTCTATTTATGCGCTCTTCCGATCTCATAAAAGTTGCATTCCACCGGGGTCCAACATTTTGTAGTATTTTATTATTATTTTTTTTTTGCCCAAAGCAAGCGTAGTGAAAAGATACAAGAATTCTAGCTGGAAAGCAAAATCACCCCCAACTACTGATCATATGTTTTTAATATATACAAGCTAGCTGAGAGATCTATGTTAAAGAATAAAAATTAGAGAGACGCGTAAGTCAATTGAGGAAGCAGGAGTTGATAGGCAATAAAACATGTAACTTTAGGCGAACAGCTTCCGACTTTTCACCAAATAGGATTCTTAGATTTACATGTACATGGCAGTTCTGCAAGTAACCCCATCCAGTTCCTGGAACAAATGAATAAATGAGGACCTGGACGTGGAAGTTCAAGCAGAAAATGCTCAATAAATCCTACATTTTGAAACCAACAAGGTACAGACAATAATTCTCACACCACTATTGAAGTAAGAAATGGTGTTTATAGTAAGATGAAGCACTCTGTCTTTCCACAGATTGCACTACCAGCATTTCTTCGTATGAGGAGTAATGTGCAATGAGAACATAGGACCAAGTCAGACTCTGAAGATTAAACTTTTCGGGCACTGAAAATGCCTTGAAACAAGTAAATGTGACCAGTTCAACATCCCAGCTTAACATTTATGGTCAAGATATTTGATTTAGACGAATACTTTATCTTTGAAGCAACAGCAGAATTCCGGGCAAAATGTAGGTCCTGAGCCCTCAAGACTTTAAGCAAATTCCATTGTGGGTCGAACAAACATCTTATTATTTTTACCAAATTTGGCTTAAATTTTATCTGAATTTTGAATTTGTGTTGCACCAAGGATAATATGCATTTTACAAATACGCAGCCTAAAGTCAGCATAGAAGCTATGCACATTCAATAAACCAAACAATATAACAGAATTTTAACCTGTTATAAAGCTTATTTTCTTCTTCATAACTTATGGATTGGGGTGTTAGGTTTTCATTATAATTATTCCAATTTATGATGAGTAAAAATGATCAGCAGAGATTTTGTGGTGGGTCTAGTAAGGAAATCATAATCTTGTTAAATGATAATGAAATCAAACATATGCCTAAAAACATATTTATTTTCATAAAAAGTTTTCTAAACTCATTTCACAGCATTATGAGGAATACCCTAGGAAGGCAGTCCATTTATGTGCAAGCCCAAGTCCAGAGAGGCTACTACACTGATCATTTCACCATAGATTTATAGCAAGATGATCGATCCACTGAATTCCGATCTCGGAATGTGAGGGAGACCAGGAAAACTTAACTTCTCTATGAGTTTTAAAGCCAAACCTAAATAAGATAAAGGAAACAACACATGAGTTAAACTTTCAAATAACATAACACTGACAGGAAGATGCTTTCCTCATTGGTGTTTCTAATACAATTAAATAAATATCTATATGAGATGAACTTTGGGTTTAAGTAAGTCCTACATCGTCACCAAAATAGTAAGGTAGTTATCACATTAAATTGTAGTACATATAATTAACAGTAACAGTAACTACAAACAATCTCGTCGATTGTAAGACAAAGTTAGCAAACATTGGTGCCACAACTATGGTAGTCCTCTCATAGTGTATGATTACCAAGTGATCAATCTGTATACAGCACAATATACCGTAAATAGAGGTTCTAAAGCAATATGAATGACAAAAAGATCATGTACAACCAGACCTAAAACATATCTTTATTCATTTCTCTTCTTTTTCTGTCTGTCTGACCGTCTCTATCTCTTCTTTTTCTTTTTTCTTCTTTTTGCTGTGTGCGCGAGTGCATCCATGTCTTCTTTTCTTTTCTTTTCTTTTCTTTTTTAGGGGGTGGGGCGGGGGTGTTTAGCCTTGAGGGTACTGAAATATTATTTGACACTGCAGTTATTTAAATGTGGATTTCATAGAATTGAAACCCTGCGTAAAAACCATTAGAGCAGGTCAATGCATTTATCTTGCCACGCGTGCTAATGTTCAGGCCCAGAGAAGGCAGAAGGCAAAAAGCAAGGAAAGGCCAAAAACACAAAGGGTTTTGCCTTATCCATGTTTTTAACCCCCCGGCTGTAAATATTCCAAACCAACAAACTTTGGTGTAAGGGCAAGTAGCTATCAAGTAAAATCAAGGCCTAGCATGTAGTTAACTTCCAGTAAACTACTTTTCTTTCTCGAATCAAGAACTCCATCCCTCACCCTTCAATTACTTGTTCATTGGTAAGGAAAGCACACGTACATTTAAAAAAAAAAGAGAGAGCGCACGTGTGTGTGTGTGTGTTAGAGAGAGAGAGAGAGAGAGTACTTTCCGCTTCCTGTCATCCAGTGGCTGGACTTCAATGGCAAGATATGTGTTAACATCGTCTGCAGTAACAAGATAGTTTGGTTGCTTTGCTCCTGGAATCAACAAATGTGTAAGACCACAAATTGCATTGAGAACATAAAAAGACAAAACAAAAATCAAATTAATGATAAATAGTACCTTCTATATAATTAAACGATCCATCATCCAAATGGCGCAGCCACTGAATTTAATAAAGCAAAAAAAAAAAATGCTAATTCTATAAAATAAGACAACATAAATCAAGACATAATCCAGTGTAATTGTGAAACAAGTAAATAACTTAAGTACCAGGGAAAAAAAAAACGAAATACAAGAAATTTATGACAAAAGCACCTCAAAATTACAACTGGTTGTCCCATTTATAGAGTATCCACATGCCTGGAGTTGCCGTCCAGGAAAAGCTTCACCTGAAATTTGGAGACCGTCTATTGCAGGTAGTGGGTCATCATCCGCAGCTGCTCATTGCAGTAAAGTCAAAAAAGAGTTAAAAGGCTATAAAGCAACATACTTTAAGCACTGCTTATATGGAATTGGACCAATTCTGACCCTCAGAGAAAGAAGATGAAGGTTCTTCAAGAACTGGAGGCAAATGAGAATAAGAGTTGGGATCATCAAGATTTGTTGTTTGTGGTGTCTTTGAAGTCCAATTAAATGAAGGCTCTCTATCATTCTGGTGGCCTTTAACGTCAGGACCATCCATCTCAGTATGTCTAACAAGGTCACCAAATGTCGCTTTCTTACTGACAGTTCCTTCACTATTCTGCACAAGCAGCAAATCAACCTTGTTGACTGCACGCTGCGCTGGCGCTACTTGGTAGTCAGCACTCCTAAAAAGAAATATTGAGACTAATTTTAAATAATCTAGAGGAAACACGAAACCACTCAAGAATGTTAAACCAAAAAGTGTTTCACTAATGTCGAAGTATATTGATAATAGGATATTTAACAAAATGAGTACATCAATTTCAAAAGTTCTAAGAAACCATCTCATGTTTTATCACACTCCTTGGAAGAGCAAACAAGGAATGTTTTGGACTTTGAGGCTTCTCTCCTAGATTAGTAAAATATTTCAGGATTTTCCTGAAGAGTTTCCCTGGTCTAGGGGGAGTAGTTTCACGGGCCTAGGATATTTTTTATTCCATTTCTTTCTAAAACACCTTTAATATTTTTTTACCATGCAACCATTTTGTGAGGAGCACCTTGAATTACTGGGTCCCTATGATCTTTGGCTTCTGCTCTAGTAGCAAAGGAGTTTCAGAGCTTTTTTCACATAGCATTCCCCCCTCACACAGCTTAAGTTTTCAATCATGGTAGTATACCATCGTAGCTTCAAGTCTCACAACCACTGAATTAATGAAATTATTATGTACTAGTCAGATCTAGTAGGGAAAATGGAATGCACCTATATGTTTGGCGCATGTTGAAGACATATTTTTTAGAATGATATAGATGTGGGTTGCTCTAGCATTCTAAACTTTTAGATTAAGAGGTACAAGTGCTTCCATATTTACCGGGCATTCTCAACAAACTTAGCCCATATTTCTTTCTCCCTTTTTTTGTCCAATACTTTGCCCATATTTCTAAATTCTCATTATTGAACCATCTCATCTCATTTGAAAACTTTACACAAGTGACCCATATATTTATTCAACGAGATCAATGCTATAAGCATTTCAACTTCTACCAACTGTGTGTGCTTAACTAGACCACCCAACTCAACTGTTCCCCCTCCCAATCTCCATGATTCTCTGACGCTATCGCTCTCCCTATCAGCATTTGCCCCTTAACTCCTTTTACCTGTGATCCTATCCTCGATCAATCCTGCCAAACCCTTCAACTTCATGGATAATAAGTCCAAAAACCTCATTTCCTATTTGTTTATCTCATTTGAACCAACCAAATAGCTCATACCCCTTCGTAACCCCAAACCCTCTTTCCACCCCCATCATCATGGCATGCCTGATAGGCTGACATCCTCGCTCTCCATCTCTCCCATACTGTCGTACCACCAATGTTGAGCTCCCACATATGCTGCTGATGAAGACCCAAGTTCTCCTCTCCCAGCTAGCCATGCCCACAGCCATCATGTGGCCATAAAATTACTTAGCCTCTATTATTCAATTATTACCATAAGAAGAATCATTATTTAGAATTTATTATTATTGTCACATTTAAATGCAAATACAGATAAAATATAACCCCAAAGAAATGTGTCCACGTAGTTTATTATGTAAATTAAAAAATAATAATAATAAAGAACTCTACTCTTAGCAAGAATTTTACCGAGTACGTAAGCATTTATAACTCAAATGCACAATTTTCAGGAGATTAATAGTTCATGTTTACTCATAAGTAAGTTTTGGACTAAGGCATACAACCTCAAAGTTTTCTTATAGGCTGAGTTTTACATTGCCCGAGTTTTTTATTGTTTAAGCATATCAAAGAGTTCATATCCAGTTATTCTTAAACCCAATCTCAAATGATGGACATAAAATCTTTTCCTTTTTTAATTATGAAAGGAAAATGTTTAGTGTAACCAAATGTTAGAATTAGGGTCATATTCTTTTATCTAACAAAAATTGTTGGGCATCAACAATGTTAAATCATAATTGTACAAGTTCAAGATTAGCTTAATCCTGAGAAACAACAATGATAACTCTGAATGGTTGCCCTTGTATGAAGCGGCAGTACGAGAAAAACTCAAATTTCCATATGCTAGCAGGGTTAAAAACTGGATAGCAGCTTATTTAGCTTCAACTGTAAGATCATACTCCATTCATAATGAAAGAAATTACTGGCATCCTCCTTGAGGACATCGCAAGTAGGAAAAATTAATTAATTACTTCAAACATGCCAGACAGCAGAGATTCTATGAAATCAGAACCCACCACCAAAAGCGGAAGGTTGATACTGTACAGTCAGTTCAGAGTGGCAGTCTCCATTTGACTAGGCTCACCTGCTTGCAAGAGAAGAATACCTCCCCAACTCATCAGGCTGCGGATTTTTGGTGGCATCATCACCTAGAACACTCTGATGAGGCCCCTCAAGATCTCCATCCAATGTGGTACGAGGCGCAGAAGATGCCATCATTTCATTAGAATATACCTGTTGCGGCACCAGTTCAAGCCCGATTTCCATCTGGCAGGGAGGAAAATAGCTTGAGATACCATCATAACATCTAGCATTAGGTACTTAATAGCATATGTCCACATAAAATGCAGTCCAACCTTAGAAGGAGATGGTGATCCAGCCAGATTCGAGGGATTAACTTCAGAACGCCATGGTGCTAACTGGTACTGAGACTCCTTCAGCTTTGCCTATATAATAGTATGAGGGGCAAAATACAATGAAAGACATGAAAATGCATGGAAGCCAATCATTACGAAGACCACCTAAACCTAAATTCTTTTGCATTGCTTTAACCCTCCAATAACGTACCTCATTGATAAGAAGCTGCTCATGCAAATGTCTAAATAAAACCTGCAAAAAGAGGTTCCAAGATAAATTCCAATGAAAGAAACAATCTAAAATATAACTCCCCCGACCAGAATATATGCATTCCTATTCTACATAAATTCCAGGATAATAACAGTCAAAGCTTCAGCATGCTTGGTCAGCTATGTTGCTTTGAAAGGCTTAAACCTGATTGTTGAGCCAATCAAAAAAAAAAAAAAAAAAAATCAGCTCATCGGAAACATGCAAACATCCAACAAGCTTCAGCAAGCTATTAAGCTCATTTCTTTGAACGCTTGCTTTAACTAAGGTTCAAAATCTTGTTAAGGAAGGAAAAGGTGATGTTCTAATAAAGGTAGAATAGGTAGTCAGTCTTGATTTGGTTATTTTAAAAAAAAATGAAATAGACATACAAAGAGGTTTAGCTTCATAGAGATATATTTACCCCCACGGTTAAAACAAAAAGAATTTCATTTAAGTCTCGAAGGCGTAAAAAGTAGAGATTCAGATAGTGACATGATGTGACTAGTTGCCTCAGAAACATGGCAACTCAGGTATTAGGAAAGCCTAAAGATTTTAAAAATAATAAAAATAATAATAAATTAACTACTTAATTAGCAACAAGTTTTGAACCAAAGACATTTTGGTTGCTCTAGTACCATGTTGAACCACTTGAGTTTAAGCGATCTTTGGTAAAGCAATGAAATGTGTCGAAGTGAGTGGTTGAGAGAAGAGTGTCCCATGAAATATGCAAATGAAAATAACTTGACTCGTTTCTATTTTGAAATAGAAAAATGCAAATAATACCCCTTAAGTTGTTAGCTATGGCAATATTTATGTAATTATATCGATTATCTTCAACTTATGTCATTAGACCATTAGTGACCATTAGAGATTAGGACACTGCCAAATTTGCATTTTAATTGGTTTCTGATAAATATTCTAGAAACTTTCTGCAATAAGCTTATGACATTTGCTTAGCAAGTTTTGACAAATTTAAGATTAGATGTGCGGTAACTATTATCGATGTTCTTCCACGTTCCATGCATGACCAGTATTCCAGAAAGGAGAAAGTAACTAGCTTCTAAAATATGGAGCCAACTATTAGATCTTGTATGTTATTCTTTGATTTTGTTCTCGCTTACCCAGTTTCAAGCAACCTCAAGAGGAATTTTGTTTGCTTTTGAAATCAAAATGTTAAGTTGGATAAACGCACCCTAAAAGCAAAAACACCATAATATGACAATGACATCACAACAGATCGGAAGAGCGTCCAATAGTACATTCTGCATGTTAATCCATGGTACAGAACCATAATATAGGAACTATAGTTGAAGCTGTCTTATGACTTTGTAATTCCACTCACAGATTTGATTAATAAATAATAATAGCAATGGGTCATCTACTTCCTATAAGTATCACCTAATAGAGCAAGTCATATTAACCTTGACATTACTGACAATGGATTGAGCATCAGCAACAGGTGGCTGGAGAGAATACTCGGCAAGAAGAGGCATTAAGGAAGATACAAATGTTGATCTTTCTTTCTGTGCAGCCTGAAAAATAATGGAATATGAACCTGAGAAGTTATTTGGTCACATTTGTAGAAGAATAAAGTGTATGGTTGAGTGTTGCCAACCTTGCCATTCACTAGCCTTACAAAAACAGCATAGAAGTTTAATTACAACTCACAGTGAATCGAGAAGAGGATATAATAAATTTAGATACTTAATGAGTAACATGCAGCCCCAACATGTGAGTTCTGTGCATAAACATATTTCTACGAATATTCACATGTGCAAATTGGAGAATCTTGAGACCAATCTGACAAACTGGTCTCAGAAAAATTAAAGAAACAGAAATTAAAATGAAAAGAGAAATATAAGGCATCCAAATAGCGCAAAAGCTGGAAAGTCATCAGCTACTTCAAATAATACAAGTACTAAGAGCTTAATTATCTTAAAATTTATTACCACTGAGCACTAATACTTTTCACTACTACACAATAGAATTTTTAGAATATCTATATTTGTGTAAACCGTTCTCATAAGCGGTAAGCACTTATAAATTTGGTAAAAGTTAAAACTCATCCTCAGACATAAGATGCCAAACAACAAAGAGGAATCTGAATTAGATTTGGATATCTCATATTCTAAACTAAATTTATGATTTCCTTAAATTGTTTTATAACTATCTTTGAGTTAGGAAAAAGATGGAAATTTATCAAATAAACTGGGATGTTAGAATCATTTGACTGGCAACATTTACTAAGTTCCCTAATTTTTACACTACAAAATCTGCAAAATGGATAATGTTTTCCTTATAATCTCCATATAAAAAGTAAATTCTGCATTTGAAGACAAGCAATATTCTTAGTTTCTACTTTCTAGAGGACTTTGGACATGCTACCAGATATAGTCAACAATTGTCATCCTAAATTAGTTATTAGGCCATTAGCCAATACAGAGGAGGTAGTAAGAGAACAAATAATACCTGTAATGCATAGGTAAGCCTTACGTTCTCTTCCATTATATCTTGTCTGTAGGAAATTGCCTTAGATGCAGCATCAACTAGATCCTGTTGTTGCTGATCGAAGGCCTTAAGAGAAAATTAGGTAAAAAGCAATTATCAATTTCAGAAACAGTGAGGGAACTTTTAGAAAGGAATTGAACATGCATCCAGCTCACCATACGCATGTATGCAATGCGCTTCTCCAGGATATATTTCTCATTACGAATTTGTGCTTCCTAGTGAAAGAAAATAATTAAACGAGCAAACAAAACGTAGTAGGCAAACGATAATATCATAGAGTACTGCAAAATTATACTCTCCTACCACCTTTATTGAAAATTCTGCAAGATGCTTCTTCAATTGTAAAATCTCTTCTTCATGTTCTCGAACCTTCACAAAGAGATTCTACAAAGATGCATGCAACAATGATGTAAAAGGATTACTTATGGCGCACAGCTTCTAGATTTTGCATTGAAATTTACAAATGATGCTATTTTCTGGTTGTTAGACAGATGATACCTGATTTGGGCTATTAGGATTATTTACATCTTCCATTGATATTAAACCTTTCCTAGAAGCAGAGCTGCAGTCTCCTTCCATTTGGTACCTAATAAAAGCAGTAAATGGCCCATGAATGTGTCTGTATATTAGCTAAAATATAATAGCTAAAAACTTTTTTAACACATTTTGCACACATCATTTTCACACGATTTACCTGCTAGGTGAAAATGTTGTAGCTGGTGACACAGACTGAGAGAAACCAGAATCATCTGTTGCTGCCTGTCCACCAGAAAGCATTTTCAGTGACCCATTGAGCTTGCTACCATCAAATTGGTTTCCAAGATGAGGGTCCATGGTGCAATCAATATCTTTTCTTGTCACATCTTTTTGGTAAACAGCTGTGTTTGGTGAATCATGTACAGAACTGAGTTCTATATTTCCAACTCCACCTATTTGATTTTCAAAATCCAAAAATAATTGCTTAACTTTATGAGGATCATTAACATGGCCATCCCATGGATCTGCTGAACGAGGAATTTGAGATTTCAGATCATCTGACTTCTGTGAAGGATATGCAAGTAAGAAACTAAAGAGATTGCGGCAAATATTCCATAGATGAAGACAAGCAATGTAATTCTCTCTCACACACACACACACAAGAGTGGAACTGAACATTGAGCAGTGAGCACCCAATGAAAAAGCACTTACATATTTCTCAAGTTCCTGAATTTTATTCTGAAGTTCAGATCTCAATTGATTGTTCTCTTCCACCTGTAAAAGTCAATCAAGTTAAATCAATAGCCTTCTTCCACAACCAATAGGATTCACAAGTGCCAAAGAAATCTTTCGCTCAGCACAACATAACATTCAAAAGAACAACATGCAATAATAATGAATTAAAACCATATTCTGGGTATTCAGATATCAGAAAAAGTTCGCAAATGAATGAGCAACATAATCATCCACATATACAAACTGTTACTACTAATTTATCATCACCCTCAACCATAGTACTAATAGAGATCCAGAGATAAACAAATATTATGCTTAGAGCTCGGGAAAATCAAACAGCCTTGTAGCACACGCCAAATAAATCTTCTCTGGAGTACATTTGCCATATCAAAGAGCAAAAGAGAATGACGTAGCTCACTATTTCTGAGATGAGACAAACATTATGACAAAGAAAATTGACCAACCTCAGCATCCAAAACAAATTACTTGGGTCCAGTCTTGTAAAAACCAATAACTAATGAAGGCTTTTTAGCTCGAAGCAATCTAGCTGATATCATCGATCTAATTCTATTTCAAATTAGAAAATGGCCAAACCATTTTTATTCACATATTTCATGGATCCACAGCCACAAGTACTACATAATTCTGCACCACTCGTTTTATTTATTTTGAAGTAGAAGAAGAAAACTGACATGGACTAAGCTTAATTAGTAAAAGTTCAAAAGAAAAGGAGCTGACGGTGAGTATGATTATAAGCTGGCAAAACCAGAAACGAAAACTCTACACTAGAAGAACTGAAGTTTCCAAGTTTCAAGCTCCTACCACTGAAGAGTAAACAAGTCATAACAGGGCTATTATATAATATGTAATAAATAATAACTAATTATTTCACGCAAATTATCCCTTTCCAGTATTACTGTTAGCTGAAGGTACCAAAATTATAGGGCTTATGAAATTCAGAGACATGATTGGTTTATAAGAATGCCACACGTGTTGCATATTTCTCTTTATTATAAGTCAGCAATTTCTTTACCGGCCATGGAGATCAAATAGGCATTTACTGTTTGACAAAGGTACACCAAGCAATATGTCTTGTGATTTTCAGGCACATGATTAGTTTCTCCGAGTGTTGTATATGTTGCTGCCTATTCTGTCTACTAGTCTACTACAAATCAGCAACTTCTTTAATGGGCCTAGAGGATCAAATAGGCAAAGGCACAATAATCATCTCTTTAATGTAGCATGGCGGTTCAAACTAGGTTCGTCCAGAGATTTTTCTTTGTCATTTGAGAGTGGCATGTTATCCGTTAATTAAGTGTTTGCTATTTCCCAAAAAGTCTCTATCAAATGCTACACCACAAACTTAATATAGCTGCATCCAATAAGCAGGCAAAATTCAGAAACTCCAGCTTCTTAAGGAAAAATGCAGTAGAAGTGTCTCCTCCTGTATACCATTTATTTAATGAAATTCCCTTCATTGGAAAACAAATTATGCATACTAATCCTACAAGATCTTGATACAGGTAACTCTTTGATTAATGGTATTGGATTTTTTATTTTTTATTTTTTGGGGGGGGGGCGGGGGGCGGTGGGGGTGGGGTTTAATTTATGAGTTGATGATGTTCTTTTTAGGACATATATGATCCCATTCACATGGTCAAAAAAATGATCCATGTGGCAGAGGATGGATGAGTGTTATCAATTTAATTGCCACTTCAACATTACCTAAAGCAATGATAGCATGAAATAAAATATAAAAGCAAAAAACACAGCTTAAAGTGGTTCACTCTCAATACAAGAGCTACAACCAGTCAATCTTGTAGAAATTCACTATATCGAAGAAGAGGAACACAATATGCTTTTCAAATCACATCTACCTCAAATTTCTGCTTAGACTAGAAAATATTTGGGCAACAAAACAGGTGTGAGCTTCATGAAGTACCCCATATAACCAATAGATTTTTTGTCTCAAATGGGACCAAATACCTGTGCAAATTCCCCAATGTACCCCTAAAACCTTACAAATTATTGCCTTAGGGGCTAGATGTGAAACGTGTATAAATTTTGATAAATACAGCCAAAACACTAACAAACTTCTGTCATAGGGACACATGCACTAGAAGACTTACCACACAATATATTAGGTTCCACACATCTAAAATGATAGAGTTTGTGAATTGTCCAATTAGGACACGTATGTTCTTCTGAAGATGCCTATGCCCTTGTTTGGTTTACATTTTCCGAAACCAATTCTCCCTCAAACTCATCTTCAACCAGACATTTATCCATTAAAATAATCTTACACGTAGATTTAAAACTTTTCCTTGCTTTTGAACTATATATTCTCCCAAAAAATCACTTCTTCACCGAATCAATATTCTCAAAAATCTAAATCATATACTTGATAAGCACAAATATGTTGAATCTAAAATAATTTGAAAGAGATTTTGAGGTCCATGAAGCTTTTCCCAAATATTCCTAATCTAACCACAAGTGTCATTGCTGCTAAAACGCATTACGCTACTTGGTATGCACTTGTAAGAATTTGATACACCACTTTTCTTCCCCAGAAATTTGCCATGAGCATATCCTTCTTGCATATTCAATAAGCAGATATTGGAAAGGAAAAGGGAGATTGCGCAGACCATGTATGTATAGCTAAACCGGGAATGGTGCCAAGAATTGTCTCTAAATTTCAACCAGTCAATATTGTTTCTTTTCATGGACTTTCAAATATAAGATGATCTTTTCTCGCAAGTCAACATTTAGAGCTTTATTGTTTAGCTGATCCTTTCAAGTAACTTTGCTTGTTAAATGTTAATCACCATTAGAGTGAACACCATTACTGGGGACAATTGAGTGGCACTAATTGACATATCATCTTAAGTAGGCTCCATATCTCTACATTAATGCACTATTAATGTCATTCAAATGACATTAAATCCACACTCTTTCTGTTAACCTTATAGAGATAAATCAGGGATCGAAAAACCTACCGTACACGCTGCTTTCTTGGCCTCCCCTCTTTCTGACAACACCGACCCAACACATTCACTTACCCTTAGTGAGATAATAAAGGCATGGATAGCAAAGAATCTAGAAATGCCACCTACCCATTCCCTTATAGAGATAAAAGAAGGAGGGATCCAAACCTCCCCTTTCTTCCCCCCGTTCACTGGTGCAGCTCTTGAAAATTTCCCAAGAGCGTTGACGGCTTTGTTTCCTCCATCATCCATGCTGGAAATTTGCTTCTGACTTGGTGAGAGTAGTTGATGCCAAGCTCACTTCGTCACTTCCCATAACTCTAATTTACTAGAATCTAATGACGATTAACATGCTTGCTGCACATCGCCACTATCATTCCCAGCGGCTAGTTGCCTGATTCTTCTCTTTTTCCCGGAAGTGAGTGAATATCGATGGCCTTTGTTGAACAGAGAGCTAACGGATGGCAAGTGACTTTGATCTCACGCGGGCCTATACTTCGGCTGAGGGCTCTCAGAGTGGTGTACTCGCTACTGACTTGTGCTTTAATAGTTACCGCGTAGTGGGAAGTCCTCGATTCCGGCCTCACTTCAACTTCCCTTAAAGACTATTACTATTTCTCGGCCTAACTCGGACTAATCGACTCCCAGCCTAGCTAAGCTAGACCTAGTGAAAGCAATCAAGCCAAAGCAACATTCATTCCTTCAACTACCGCTCCTGCCCCTAGGAAAGAACATCCAATTACCACTCTCAATTCCAGGTCCTATAACTATCCCCTTCCTTCTTCAACAAACTAACAAGACTACTAGAAGTATTCCGCTTCCACGTTACACTCCCGCGGCAAGGTTTCACACATAGGGCCAGCGGCTTTCTTTATCTCGGTTGCCGTTAGTCCGTCTAGCGCCTTTCGGTTGGGGTCCACCCCGGGGGTTAGACCCCTTGGGTTATTTTTCTAGTATCAAGGTAGTCAACGTGTCAGCCATTCTTCTCCCATTAGACTTGTAAATCCTTTGCTCTTTTTCCTTTTCTTTTCCAGCACTCTCCCTAGACTTTATTTGACAAGGGCGGAGCACTCTATCAATAACAAGAAAAAAGAAGCAATTCAGTTTAAAATAGTTTGAGCTTGGAAGCAACCTGCTATCTATCGATAGGCGAGAACAAAATGGTTTTGACTGCTTCGCCTCTCTATTCTATTATGTCTGGCCAGCTTGAAATGAAGACCATCATCTCTACCCGGGTACGATCATAGCTTATTTCATTCGTTGAACCTTGGGGATAACCATTAGCAATGAGGTCAATCACCACACCACCTCTATCATATATACAACATTACACGAAGCAAGAGTGCATGGTCAACACACACCTAAAGCGTCTACGTTCCGCTCGCAGCCAATACAACCACAACCTAACTTGCACAAGATTCAACAACCGAAGCTACTGGTAGTCATAATCTTTTATCTAGAATCTCGTACATACAAAGATTATGACTAACAAACAAAGGAAAAAAAAGTCCTATATTTGAGTAGCTACAAATTTAAAAGGATAAACTAATCTTCCTTAGGTTGTTTAGTCCAATCGAAATAGCATATGTGACCAGTGGACCTTCTAGCCAATATCCCTTCCGTTTAGCTGCCCTAGGCAAGGACAAAAGGGAAGATAGAAGACAAGACGGCACTGGTTGTTGCTAGTATCATCATGAGAGCGAGGCTCGGTGTATGGCTACTAGCACTAGACCTACCTGTGATACTAGCAACAGGTGGCTCTTTGAGTCTTTTTTGTATCCCGTTTCAGGTAGGCACTCGAAGAGACATCCTACGTCGCTTATGGGGTACATGCCCCCTATCATAAACCCATATGGAACAGGTTTGACTTTTCATATAATCCTGCACAGTAGTGAAGTATAATATCCTATAGCGTACTGGTTTTTCCCGTGCAACCTATACTGGTGTTGATTGCGGATGGTCTCAGTTTCATCACTTGTGTGATAATAAATAGCATTATTTTTCCAATTTGCACAGTATGCCAGAATTACTTAAGTAAACATTCCTACTATTTGTAAACATAAGTAGGTGGGGAAAAAAAGAAGTTGGGGAAGGTTCCGACTCCAGTAACCAATACTATACACTGCTCTACGAACATTGACTTGGTATAGCTGTGAGAGAGAGATACCTGCTGCTTGATAGTGGCCTCGGCAGCTTCGACTGCTTTCATGACCTGAAACAGTCCATCATTGCTATTGACGTTGTTGGAATCGCTCAACACCAATCCCGCAAAATTACTTTCTAAGTTGCCTTCTCTATTTTCCATAAATGCTGTCTTCCAATTCCGTAACCAAAAATCAAAATCACCAACCAACATATAAAATAAAGTCCGAAAAAATAATCATGTATTATCATTTACCATTAAGAAATATCTCTGTACGCACCTGGGTTCGTTGGCAAGGTGAAAACCCTATGGATGCATTTGGAGACAGTATTGGGAATGACAGTGAATAAGGGAAGCTCAGAAAAATTAAACAAATTGAATTGGTTAGCGGGGAAATAAAATAAAACAGCGGAGCTAACTATAGAGGAAAGGACAAGGTTTGAGACTGTATGATTTACGGAAAAAGATGGAAACCATAGAGGGTTTTGGTGGAATGATTGGAACATGTGACCCGTCTCGCCCACACAGCGTGAGCCAGCCAGGAGGTGTCTTTGGATGGCGTGCGATGGTTGACCCTTTTTAATAGGGCTGGGCATTCGATCTGGTAATCCGACGAACCCGACTCTACCAGTTCGAAACGGGTCAAATCGGGTCAGGTTACTGTAGCAATCGGGTCGGCCACGGGTTGGGATATATGGGACCCCGACCGGGTCGAGTCGGGTTTCGGGTCGACTCGGTCCAACCCGGGTCAACCCGTTTAACCCGACTCGATCAACCCGGTTATATATATATATATATATTTTTTTTTTTACCAATTTTTTTTCGTTTTAAGATCACAACGTTTTCATTCTTTATTATTAGTTTGTTTTTCCTTTTACAATTCCACTCAAAAACTCTCTCTCAACTATTAAACTTGAATCACATTGAAACGTGCCTAAAAAAATAACAAAACTCGATTTTTAATTTTTTTGGGCTTAAATCATATTGAAATATGTCAAAAAAATAAATTGGTGAAATTCTGGACCGAAATTCAAGTTGAGCCACCCGAGACCCGAGTCAACCCGAGTCTCGGGTTGAGTCGGTTTATGGAACCGAGTCGAGTCAGCTCGGTTCCAAACTCGCCAACCCGACTCAATGTCGGGTCTGGTTCGAGTTGAGGCCAAACCCGAACCCGACCCGTCCGACGCCCACCCCTACTTTTTAACTAAGAGCTTGTCATTAGTTTGTTCACTCTAAAAATGATGGACCGTTTGATTATATTTATAAAATTAATTTATAAAGAGAATTTATAGTGAATAAAAATGAGTGGTGAAGATTTAATTAAAATTTAAAATGTGTGGTGATTGTTGAGTAATTGTCAAATCAATAGTCAAATCATGATAGGTGAATTTATAAATTGCAAAAATAAAGAATACCAAACAAGCCCTTAGCCATCTCAAATTTTGAAGTGAAACACACACCACTCTATGAAATGACGATTCTTTATTAAATGGTAAAAAATTTATTGGCGTGATTCTAACTTAGGGGACATTTTGATCCTCTTTATCAAAACAAATTATGATATCACCTACTACTGATTTGACAACTGCTTATTGATAACCACAAATTTTAAACTTTTATTAAATCTAAATCACTCATTTCACCTCTTTATAATTTCTCTTTATAATTCAATTTGAATAATAGCTTTAAACAGCCACTTAATCTAAAAATGTTCATTCCAAAATTTATCTACTTTATTTCGTATCTTCTCAGCGGTCTCAATTTTATATCCATATAACCAAAAAGATAACTTAATAAATAAATAAATAATAGGTATGCCACACCATAGATGATACATTTTTAAACCTTCTTTGAACCAAAAACCAAGAAATAGAGGATGAAGTGCCCCTGGCTCCGCCTTTTTTAAGTACAATTATAAACTATATTGTAATAGTATAATTGTGCATATATATATATATATCATACTAAAATACTAAGCAAATAAATCGATAGTATGCGATGTTAGTACTGGTGCGCAATGAAGGAGCTGACCTGGCTTTAGGACCCACAAAACCGATTAGAAATTTGTGGCTGATCAGAAATTAATGACCGATCAAAAAACTATCAAAAAAGCAGCTGATATGGCGAAATAGAGAAAAACTTCAAATAGGACCAATTTGTCCGATTAGAAAAGGCGGACCTGGATTACCCGATTAGAAAATTATTCTGATCAGGCGCGATCAATATTACCTTGCGTCCAAGATGAGGATAGAGCGTGTGAATAACACAGAGGACGTTTGACAGTTAATAGCGGTTAAAGACAAGAACTGAGAATAAGTTGTACTTTCACATATGTTGAGTAAATTCTTGTCCAAAGTGAATGTGTAAAATTTCTAAAGGACCCTGGAGCTCACTTATAAATATAGGCTTTATGATGCCATTTTGGGAGAGGCCTTTTTGCCTAATCTAAAAAACTAGAGAGAGAATTTTTTGCAATACAATCCATTAATCCCGAACACGATTCCTAATCCGACTTGACGTCCACATTGGGTCTCGTAACGAAGAGAGGCCCTAATCCACTCATACATTCATTATTGACTTGGGTCTCCGTCATAACTCAACGTCAACATGCGACAATACAAACCCCTCGTTCCACCGTTTCAAGCGAGGGTAACATATAAAGGAGGTTGGCTTGTTGGGACTTGGGAAGGAGTAACTAGAAATCCACCAAACGATTTCTTTCCTCGTTTTTTTCTTTTTTCAATTCTAGAAATCAAACTAATAAATAATTACTCAAAATTCAATTTTAATTAATAAATAATAATATTGTTGTTTTTTTATACAAGGAAAATAGAAGGAGAATGGGGGAATAAGGGAAGGGTAGTTATGATTAGAACTCGGGACCTATTAAAAATCAGAGCTTAACTACGACAACACTTATTCGAACCAGTACAATTAATTTATTTAATTTAATAATAACAATAATAATGTGACAAATTAAATTTGGGGCATGTCCAATCCCTATGAAACGAAACTTGGTATTTTAGAGATATCAAAGATATAATATTTTAAGCTATTTAATAATTCACATGTTGTGGCCAATGAGATCTACATTGAAAAATTCTAAGGAGAGGTAACATCTCCATCTAGGAAGATGTCACATACACATGGCCTCATGTTATTGGGAAATCAGGGGGCCTGTACCCTAATTCCCCAATAAGAGAGGGTCATGTAAAGGTAACATCTCCATAATGGGAGAAATCACCTCTCCATATAAGGACGGCCAGCTCATTTGGTTAGGGGGCTAAGTTGAGGTACTAGGATCTAGAGGCTTTTTTTACATTTTATTATAGTGTGTATTCTCACTATATATGAATTTGTATTGTTAATTTTCTTGGCGCTGTGTTTCAATACGATAAATATTTATGTGCATTTTGTGTTGCTATAATACATATTTATAATTGTAATTTCAACATAATAATAATAATTCACATGTTGTGGTCCTAATTGCACGAGTTTTGTTCACCTACCCCAGCCCTACCCACGCCACCCCACTCCCACCCAACCCTTCCCCACAAACAACCCTCATGCGGTAATGAATGCTATCGGAAGTTGCACAAAAAATTGGGATTTTTTCTTCTGCAGCAGAAGAAAAATGGGGGGTTCTTCCCCCATTCCCTCGCACAAGATCATGCTGGCTGGAATGGGGAAAGAACCCCCCCATTTTTTGTGCAACTTCTTGCCGCCGGAAATTGTAGTCTCCGGCGGCAATGGGGTTGTTTGTGGAGGTAGGGGTGCTCTTCCGATCTCTTTTCTTTTCCCTTTTTTTTTTAATTGGTGAATGATTGACATGTCTATATAGTATACCATATAGGATGGGAGAGACTTTAATCTACCTCTATGGGGTAGGTCAATAAAACTACTAATTGTACTCTAATAATTATGATACTTGTATTTCAAATCAAAGGTTCCAAGTTCAAATCACACTTGACCCATTCTAAATTTTTCTCTCCCCCCTATATCCCCAAAGAGAGAGAGAGAGAGAGATTACATGTGTGTTCAAGGCTCTAATTTAACAATATATTGACTCTTATAAACCTACACATCAGTTCTTAATTTTATTAATAGATCAGAATATAGTGCTCATATGTTACCAAAATGATGTTCCAACTGTTCAAGGTCTTGAGAGGTGAGATAGAATTTGCCTTTCTTAGTGTAGATAATTTGAACCCTGGTCCTCCAACTTATCAGAACAATGAAGAAGTTGTTCGTTCTAAGGGTTTGTATGGAAATGAATTTCTCAAAATCAATTTTCCCTCAAACGCATTTTCAATCATACATTTACCTATTAAAATAATTTACATGTATTTAAAAAAAAATTACATCTAAGTTGGCAATTTTCCTTACTTTCTATTCACACACCCTCCTCCAAATAACTTTTCACAAAATTAATTATCCAAAAATCATTTTCATGAGGTCCTAAGTGCTTGTTTAATTCTCATTATTTGCAATGAATTATAATGAGAAATATAATTGAGTAAAATGAGTGGTGAAAATTCAGTGGGAGTTTGAAATGTGTTGTTATAAACGAATAGTTATTTTTATTATCTATTAGACGTTTGGCTAGATTATGCTACTAAATGTATAATTAACAAATGATAATTAATTAATTCATGTGTTAGACAATTCATATTAAACAATTCATATGTAAATTATCATGTATGCGTCTGGCAGGAAAATAATGTAAATTAAAAAAAATGGAAATTAAACAAGTACTTTTACGACTACTATTATCCGTCGTGTATTAACTCCTATTTACCCAAACAAACAGTAGCTAATGGATGAACGATGCTATTCACACTGAGGTCTCGACTTCGCAATCCCCAATTCTCCTCGCTGTTTCGTTCCTCTTCTCATTCTAACAAATCTCATCCATCATTTCTCTCGTTTCGGCTTTCCATTTCTCAAGAACCCAACTCCCGACGTGCCTTCTCTGCCAAGGCCCAAAGACCGGGGTCATCGCTATCCGAAGCGGCCAAGTTCGTAAGAACTGTTCTTTTTGTGCCTCCTGGAGTCAGCACGGATGAGGTTACCGATGATATGATACTGCCCGGTTCGAATATCGTGCTCGGGCCCTACGCCGGCGACGCTAAGATTAAAGATGTTGATTTTGTGAAGAGTAGTAACCGGCCAAAGGATTGTCCTAAAGATGACCGGCCTGAGTTTGCTATGTTGGGTCGCTCCAATGTTGGCAAGTCGTCGCTCATTAACTTCTTGGTCCGGAAAAAGAAGGTTGCTCTCACTTCTAAAAAACCAGGTCTATGATGATTTCAGTTTCTATTTTAGCTGGAATTCAGTTTCTGTTACCGTGTGAAGTATTATTAATTATTCTTGATTGCATAATTTTGTGCAGGGAAGACTCAGCTGATTAATCATTTCTTGGTGAACAAAAGTTGGTATATTGTGGATTTGCCTGGTTATGGGTAGCTACTGGATTTTGTTACCTTTTGTTTTCTGATTAATTTAACATGGCTCTGGTGGGTTGTCTAGCTGGATTTTTTATGCGACTTCATTTATTTATCCATTGTAGTATACCATCTTCAGGGAAAAAAATGCTGGTACTCCTGGAGTACCGAGTAGACCAATCACGAACTCACACGTGAGATTCAGTGCCCAAATTAAATAACAAATTGAGGCGCTTGAATCTGCATGCGGATTCCTGATTGGTCAGGAGTACTGAGTTCACCCAATCTTCAGTGCATTCTATTGATTGCTATCCACAGTGCCCTAGATTCAAAGACTACGGTTTATTTGTTATGGATATCAGTCTTTTTTTTACTAGAATAATATCAAAACTTCATTTATACCCCAAGTACTATTACAAAATAGAATTAAAATTGGAACAAAGTGGTGGAGAAATAAGTTTGATGAGTTATACTGTGTAATGGAGCTTCTACGTCTAGATGGATATCTGGACCATGTTTATTCTGTTGTGCACAATAGGTTGACGGAGACTTATCGGCATCTTGCTCCAGAGAATATCTTTCTCGAAGAGTAACTATTTTTTGCTTATGTGGCAAAATTTTCGGGACACTCTCTATTCCAAAGTTGTGGGTTTTCATGTCAGGCAGATACTGGGTGGATATGTTGAGTTGCATTTGATAGTTCTTTGTTTGTTATTTTTGCACGAGGACAGCAACTTATGTGGTATTCTAACATTTAATAATTAACCAACAAATTCAGCTCTGTAGTAAATTGTAGTTATGTGGAAAAAGCTTCAAAGATATGTTCCCCGGTATAGAACGGAGGAAGCCTTGGGATTGGAATTTAATCAGTAACAATTTGAGTGCATGGTTATCTAAAATGTAATGGCCCAATGCCATATTAGAAACTGCATAGTAAAAGAGATTGAGAAATTCAAATTAGGGAAGCTGTACCATAAATCAATGTGAAATCCGAAAATAGCATCTGGAAGTTTTGATAGCCATATTGCATGTTCACCTAATACGTTGTGGAAATATCTGATGGAAATAGTATATATAAATGCTAAGAAGAGTCAGAAAATGTACTTTAAAAAAAAAAAAACCATATTTAGTTCTATCCTATATGCAGTTTTGTTTTACGCCAAACGTTTTATGCTTGAATAATTGGTGTGCAGTTCAGAAGCTTCTAATGGCACGATCAAATGTTTCTTCAGACAAATCATATGTTCGTTTCCTATATTCTAGGATATTGGTGTAACTGAAAAATTTTAAAAATATACCAATCAAATTCAATGATTTTCATCAATTCAGGGTAAGGTTGTTCTACCACTAACCTTCAGGATACCATGTTGGTCTAAGTGCAAACGTATTGCAACATCAGCACCATTTAAGATAAAATTTTGGTCCCATTGTTACATGTGGTGCCGACATGATGCTGCCGCAATACCACATTGCCCCTCGGGGGGGGGGGGGTTTCCTTCCCCAGATCAAAAACTGTTAAACGCTTGTTAAGTAATTTTATTCTATTTTGTTCCCAGATATCAGAGATCATCAAATGGTGGTCTTTCCTTTTATTTTGTGTGTTACCCATCCAAACGCCAGTATGTCACTGTTCTAGCTTTAGAGAGATTCTGAGTTTTGCTGCTGTTCTTTGTACTTATTTCTGAAACATTGATGCAATGTAAAAAGATACAGTTCGTGCTTTTAGTGGCTCTTTAATTTGCTCGGGCTCATCTGTGTAACTGTACTGTTATTTTACTTGATGGCCAATATTAACAAATATTTGATTAATGAATATTGGCATTTGGTACAACAGAGAGCTCTCTCTGATAAAGCCAACTCTTTTTACAGTTTTGCTAATGCCCCAGAATCTGCTAGAATGGATTGGTCTGCATTCACAAAAGGCTACTTTTTGAATCGAGATACTCTTGTCTCTGTCCTGCTGTTGGTAGACGCAAGTGTTCCACCTCAGAAGATTGACCTGGATTGTGCTAATTGGCTTGGTCGGAACAATGTATGCAGCTTTTATTCTCAAATAATATTTTCTAGCTGTAGTTTAATTGTTGTTTCATATCAAATTGCTATTATGTCTTATTGCTTCCTTCTTCACACGACTTTGCAGATATCCATGACTTTTGTGTTCACTAAGTGTGACAAAATGAAAGGAGGGAAAGGAAGAAGGCCTGACGAGAACATCAGAGATTTTCTAGAGCTGATCAAACAAAACTATCGGCAACACCCTCCATGGATCATGACTAGAGAGTAACAGGGTTGGGCAGGGACGAACTTCTTTTGCACATGTCACAGCTTAGGAATTTTTGGGAGTCAATAGACTGATAAAAAAAATAGATGTTGGCTTTAGCTATGAAGGTAAGCTGTAATTTGCCATGAAATGATCATTTGACCTGTCCCAGGTATCCTGAGCCTATAGAAAGTAGCTAACTGACTTGTTCTCGAAGCTACTCCTTGATTTGTTATAACTTTCTATACCAGATTTTGTCCATTACTTATACGCCCATGACGTTAGCCTATGCATTCAGATGCGGGCAAGGCTGACGGGGTTTTTAAGCATTGGATGCAGTATGATATCTCCGTTACAGCTTGCAAGCATTTCTAATAGATTATGGGACCATTCTGGACTCGCACCTTTCCTTTTGGGTGATATTTTTTTTCTATGAAAAATATGCTCCTAGGCAGAGCCACATGGGGTCCTATGGTGTCACTGGACCCCATTGAATTTTATTTTTATTATTATTATTATTAAATTTTTTTTCCCATATTTGAGGTTTTTGCCTTTTTGTGGTGGTTTAAATATTAATTTTCTAATGCATGATTTGTCTTGAGTTAAAAAGGTTTAGATTGTTAAATGACATGAATTAGAAATTTTACTTTCGATTGAAATTTCAAATTACAAAAACTAGTTGGCAATGTTATTTGAAAATTTGTTGTTTGAAATAATTTTATGATTTTTTGTCATACATGTAATTTTATGAAGTTTTGTGTAGTAAATATGTATATATTTTATGAAAATGATAATGTTTTCACTATGTGGAATCCCACAGTGAATGAAATTCAATATATATAATTTTTTATTTATTCAAATTTTATTCGTGAAAAGAACTATATTTTAGTTGTGCTCCTATTAAATAATCATCATGGCTCCGCCACTTATAAATATGAAGTAATATTCTTATTTGGGTATGTATGAGTATGACTGAATTGCACTAAACATTGATAAAACCCACTCCTGATTATACAATGAAGAACTCCTGATTAAACAACTCTACTTGGGGCGACTGAGGATCTGGTTCATGCATGCAAGAGAAGAAGGCAGAAAACTCAGCCCAAATGCTCCAAAAGACTTCCCTCCGTCTTCTTTTGGCGTTTGATCGGCGTAGTCACAGTACATTGCTGCTTCTGATGACGGTGTTTTAACTGAAGGATAAACACAAGAGGTGGTGGTTCTGGTTGTTGGAAAGAGGCCAAATGAAGGAGGCTCCTCCTGCAGATTGGTTGGCATCAGGTGGTGGAACTCAGGTTTGCCTGTGAGTTTCTGGACAATTTCCCTGAAGTCAACGGGATCCACCCTGTAGATTTTTGGCGGGGTTGGTGGAACGGGCGCTGTTGGTTTCTTCAAAGGCTTTGCCGGAACTTTACGATTGGAATGGAGTGCTGCATGAAAGGAAGATTGTTGTTTAGCCTTTTGCAGTTGTTCTCCTGAAAAAGAGTCTGAAGTACATGAATATGCAACCATTGTTACTTGTGAAACTGCTAAAACTAGAGCTTAGAGTAATATAATGAGATTGTCACTACCTTTTGGGATATATATACACACACACACTGAAACTTGCAGCAATTTTCAATTAGTTTCCGAGAGAGAAGGGTTTGTCCAAAAGCGTCGGCGGAGCTGGGCTAGCTGACGTTAAGTTACATGTGCTTTGACTGCAAATTTTCCGTTTAAAATATAGCCTCCATTCATGCACTACCATGATAAAGTGCTGGGATTTTGCATCCAGTCAATATTGCTTTCAATTAAAAAGATAAACTTTAGGTGGAATCCTTTTTTTTTTTGAGGGAAAAAGTTTAATTCTCATTAGAAAATCGAATATTCGGTACATCAATAAGTAAAAACTGTTGCAACCAGAGCATGGGGGTAAATAGAATATATGGGTTATTATAAGACCGTGCACGATGAGCGGGCTCACGGGGGTAAATAGAATATATGGGTTACTATAAGACCATGCACGACGAGCCAGCTCATGAGCGACTACATTAGCTTCCCTTTTGATGAGTTCCACCGTAAAGAAGAAGTCTCCATGCAAAAGTGACTTGCAATTCTGTACCAAAATGCCAAACTCCGAATAATCAGCTATTTCTGATCTTAATGCATTGTAAATCGCCTGAGCATCCACTTCAAAAATGACATGGGAATAGCCTTCCTCATGAATCCATCGCAAAGCGTCTCATAGATCTCCATAAATTTCTGCTTCTTTTGGCGCTAGATTTGCTTGCAGTGTTTGCGTGCGACTACTAATGAATCTGCCTTCTTCGTCTCTAAGAACCATACCAAATCCCACTCCATTACCCTCTCCATAAACCGCTGCATCAACATTACACTTAACAAATCCAACAGCCGGTTTCTCCCATACCTGTGGTGTAGTAGGTTGCCTCATTAAAGTTCCCAACTTTTGTGCCTCTTGAGATCGGAAGAGCACACGTCTGCCATTGCGGATTAGGTGGCTGGTAAAGGCCTCGCCACAATTGAAGGTTTCGTTGCTTCCAGACTGCCCATGCAATTGCACAAATATTCTCAGCCTCACCCATTTCTTTATTTTGAAACACAAAGAAGAGCCAATGTTTGAATGAGATTTCGGATCCAGTAACCAGCTGTATGCCATTTCTTCTCCAACACTCTCTTGCAAATGGACATTCTATCAAGATGTGTGCACTTGACTCTTCAATTTCCTCACATATGACGCATTCAGGTTGAATTTGAACCCCCCCCCCCCCCCAACAAGCAATTTTCCCCTTGTTGGCAAGCAATCCCGACACGCCCTCCATGCAAAGTTTCTCATTTTAGAGGGAATCTTCATCTGCCAAATTTTCCTCCATGGTCCTTGCCCATACAATGACACTAAGTTTTCATTAGCATCCATGATCACACGATTACCAGACTTAACTCTATAGATGCTGTCAGCGCTGTAGTGCCAAATTAATGTGTCACGCTGGGGACTAAAACTGAGAGGAATAGTTCTAATATGTTCGGCATCTTTCTCGGTAAACAATGCATTAATAAGGTCAACGTCCCATTCTCTCGTGCCCGGCATCAAGAGGCTACTCACATACATATTTTCAAGATCCGGATCGACAACCGTATCCAACGTGAATTGGGGGTTTTTTTCAACCAGGGATCACTCCAGATTTTAATTCTGCTACCATCACCCACCCTCCATCTACTACCCGTTTTTAATAAATCACGCTCACTCCATATACTTCTCCAAGTATAGCTTGGGTTGTAGCCAACCCGAGAGTTGAATAACTCTCCTCTAGGATAGTAACGAGCCTTTAGAACCTGACTCACTAGCGCTTCTGGATCTGAGATCAATTTCCAACCTTGTTTTCCCAACATGGCCAAATTAAAGGCATGTAAACTCCTAAAACCCATGCCTCCAAACTCCTGCCTCACACATAATCATTCCCATCGTAACCAATTGAGGCTCTTATGGTTTTCTGCTCTTTTGCCCCACCAGAATGAGTTCATTAGCCTTTGTATCTCCTCACATAAGGTAATAGGCAACAAGAAAATGGACATGCTATAAGCAGGGATTGCTTGAGCTACCGTTTTGATCAGAATGGCCCTACCGGCTTTCGAGAGTAATTTGCCTTGCCATCCCTGTATTTTCTGCCAAACTTTGTCTCGTAACACATTGAACACCTCCTTTTTCTTTCTTCCCACCAAAGATGGTAATCCGAGGTATTTTCCTGTATTGAGGGACGCCCAAACTCCTAACAATTGAGAAATACTCTGTTTCACATTTTCAACCACGTTAGAACTGAGAAAGATTCCCGATTTCTCAAAATTAATGGCTTGTCCTGATGCGGCTTCATATCGGTTTAGAATACTCTTCATAGTAGCACACTCTTCCACATTTGCTCTGAAGAAAAACAGACTGTCATCAGCAAATAGCAAATAATGCGAAATGCTTGGCCCGGTTCGGGCCACTTTGCCTCCATGGATAACCCTTCTCTCTTCCGCCTGTTTGATCAAAGAAGACAGAACTTCAGCACACAATGTATATAAGTATGGTGATAGAGGATCACCCTGCCTTAATCCACTCCAAGGTTGGACAGGTCCCACTTCCCTTCCATTAACTAAGATCGAGTAGCTGACAGTGGTTACACACAACATGATAAGTTCGACCCATTCCACTGAGAAGCCTAATTTAAGCATCACCTTGCCCAAGAACTCCCAGCTTACTCGATCGTATGCTTTACTAGATCCACCTTCAAAGCAACATTCCCTTTCTTCCCCTTCATCCTTCTTTTCATATGGTGAATCACTTCATAAGCGACTACCACATTGTCAGTGATTGCTCTTCCTGGGACAAAAGCTGATTGGTAGGTAACAACTCTCTCAACCTATTAGCCAGTACTTTAGCAATAATTTTGTAGAGCACATTACACAACGAGATTGGTCTGAAGTCTTTCATGCAAATAGGGGTCTCTACCTTAGGGATAAGCATGATCGTAGTATGGTTTAGTGAAGAGGGAAGCATCTTACTAGACAACCAATGGTTGCAGTTCTGAACAATCCGGTTCCCGACAATTGGCCAAACTTTTTGGTAGAACATCGCGTTCAAGCCATCCGGCCCCGGCGACTTGTCCTAGAATCGAAAGGCAATTAAGGCGTGATTAAATTAGTTGATGGTAAGCTGATGGTAGGCCATTGGGAATCGTTTCAAGGACATCTGCACATATTTACATAAAGACCGAGGACCATTGTTCTAAAAAGATGCTTGAAATTGGAATTCCATAATTTGTCACGCTTTGCATTTTATGGTACATTAGTGCTCATAAACGCATCTAAACATGGTAGATCTCAATACTTTTTCACACTTTACACTTTTAAAACACGGTCGAGACTACCCGTCAAATGTAAAAGATTTAGATTCTGTTTGCACCTTCTCAAAAATGTTCAGACCCCTGTGCAACTTTTCCTCCAATTAATAATACAGTATTTATTGCACCATCACGAATATAAGTGCAGTTAGACGGTACGAAGCCGCCGTGGACTTCGTTGCTAACAGGTCCGAGCCTTCCTCCAATCCTCCTTATTTCAATAGTAATGGAGAACCATGTTGATTTGTGATACCGAGCAAAGCGTTGGCCTTTCTCGAAGACTCGGACATGTATATATATATATTTTTTAAAAGGAGAAGTCTCAAACATTTGAACTGTGGTAATTGACTTTCAAAGCTGACGACTTGAAATGGGAGTAAAATTCGCATATTGTGTTAGAATTACTATTATGACCCCATTCTAAGATAAAAAGCTCTCGAGGGGTCGACGCTTTCTTTGCTTTGCCACAGTTTATGATGGATTTAGCCATTTAGAGATCGTGATCTTTTTACAACTACATTTTAAGTCATTGTTCTTGTATTTTTTATTACTCCTTTCGTAAGTTTGGCCTATTAAGGGATTGCTGTCTCAATAGGATTTATTATTTATGTCGTTTTAATTTATCTCAATTATAGGGATTTTCTTGATTGATTTCGAATAAAGAACAAGTTTCATTTCAATTTGCAATTCACGTTTTGTAAATTGGGTGAATTCACAATATGGCGCATGAGGTCTCGAGTTTAAAGTATACTTACTTCTCTCTTATTTTCCCTCTCCTATCCTATTGCATTGTAAAAAAAAATTGAGGCGGCCCGTGAGCCAGATAGAGAGTGATGGGATTTTCTACTAATATTTCGTTATTTTACTAGAAATTGTTTGACAGATGGCATTATATACCATTATAAGTTATCCATGGATGTTTTAAAGGTGGCTGCTACCTCATGGGTATGCACTCCAACTCTAAGAGTGTCTATATTGATAGTATTAAAATAGATTGTTAGTAGATTTATTAGTTAATAACTTAAGAAACTACATTAATTAGTGGTATTAAAGTAGTTGCTAAAAGCATTTAATTTAACAAGTTGTTAGTTTTATTGTTAAAGTTAACAACGAACTTAACACTTTATGTGATATTATTTCTTATTTTTATTTTAATTAAATTAGGATTGATCCACTATTTGACTATTGAATTGATGATTAAATTTAACACTCTTATTTAGAATCACCAATGTGACACAAATTAATAGTTAAATTTAACTTGCTTACGTGTCATTTAACAATCAATAAAAACTCTACTTTTTACTTATGCGGATAATTAATTTTAACACTATCAATATGGATGCTCTAATATTAGTGGTGTTAAAGTAATTGTTAAAAGAATTGTTTTAATAAGTTGCTAGTTTTGTTATTAAAGTTAACAATAAACTTAACTCTTTATATGACAATATTTCTTTATTTTATTTTATTTTATTAAGTTGGAATTGACCCACCCTTTATCTTTTTTTTTTTATTTTATTTAGATTGGGATTGATTCACCATTTGACTATTGAATTAATGGTTAAATTTAACACTTTTAGTTATAGTCAACAATGTGACACAAATTAGTAGTTAAATTTAACTTATTTGGATGTCATTTAACTATCTCTAAAAGCTCTACTTTTTACTTATGTGGATAGTTCATTTTAACACTATCAATGTGAATGCTTTAAGAACTATCTATATTAACTACTACCTCCATCCCAAAAAGATAGTCCTACTCTTTAATTTTCATATAGATTAAGAAAAATTTATTTAATAGTATAGCATTGGAAAAGCAAATTTTAACGTCATTTCCCTATTATAAGAGAACTAATGTTTTTAATAATTCTATTTTTTCAATAACTATCCACATTAAATAGAAGCATATAAGAGAATTAATATTTGAACTCTAAATGAAAATAGCTCATATTTTGAGAGGGGCGAAAAAAGAAAATTGGACCATTTTTTTGGGACGGTGGTGTTTATTAATTCTTGTGAAAATTTTGACCTTCGTTTTTTAAATAATTAATTTTAATTTATTTTTCACATTTAGAATAACAAAAAAACGACAGTAAAAGCTTTCAAAAAAAAAAATCGACTGTAAAAAAAACACACACACACAAAAAGGTATCATACTGTTCAAGTCGTACACTACTAACGATTCAAAATGTTAATAACATATATATATATATATACACGTAGACGTGCCCATTGTGATTGTCTATCAATGCAATAACAACACGCGTCGAGTGGATTAATAATTTTTAAAAATTTGAGAGTCAAATCGAAAAAGAATCTCACTTAAGATGAATAGAAGAGAATTGGCGGTAGTGCCATAGTGGTAAGTTTGAGTTGGACATTGACCATTTGCAGCTTGCTGGTTTTTGACAACGTAGAAAAAGATACAGTAGAAGCAATAATTTTTGCGATTTGAGGTGTAACTAATCAGTAATCTTTAACCATTGATGATAAGAGCTGGAGCACTTGGTAAATGATATTTTCTCAATACAGATGGGAATCTTTGTGATCACAAATGGAGCACTAGTGGTTTGATAAATGGGGTTGGTACGAGACTTTTATGATGAAAGTATCTGGGAACAATATAAAGTGGTCCTCTTTTAGGCTTGTTTTTTGTACGTACGTTAATCGAATTACGCCATGTTACTAGCATTTAGCATCGAGATACCCACATCATATTCCACTATCAGTTCTTGCTGGGATCAAAGCAAAATGACAAGTTAATTCGTGATGGTGAGCCTGACGGCTAGTAACCATTCACAAAAGCGCTAGCCTTTCTGAGTCCACTAAACTAATTAGGCTCCGTCCACTTTCTTAGTCCTTGCTTAAGATCAACGTGCAAAATGAACAATTTGAAAATAATTCGGTGCTGGTGAATTGGACAGCTAGCTAGCATCCGTCATGCAAAGCACTTTTCTAGATAATTAGATTGATTTGAATAGATCGTAACAGGGGATTGCTCAGGGTCAAAGAAATTAATAAATTAGGGTTCATTTGGAATCATTTATAATTTGTCTCATTTATAAATAAGAGTTTTAATTTTGTATTTTATTAGACACATGACAAGTACTATAATTGACCCCTTGCAATAATTTGAAATATACATCCTATTAATACCACGTGATAAATTTCATTGATTTCACGTGTCAAAAAAGGACAAGCACTACTTCCATTTATAAATGAAACTAATTATAAATCAATCCAAACGACCCTTAGGAAAATAGTAACAATGGTCCCGACGATTCTGCATGCAAGTCAGAAAAATGAAGTCTTCTTCTTCTTCCTCTATATGATTGAATCTGTCTTATTAGAAATTAAGTAATGCTCTTCTCATTATCCAAAATAATCAAAATTAATAATTACTCATTTTTGACATAGTCCACGCGCATTATTGAACCTGCTCTATCAACCCATCATTTTCGAATCAGTATATATAATATAAACTTGTGCCATCAGCAGCCTAGCTAATTCAAAATTATTTATTATTGAGATAAACATACTGCAAAATTAAGTGCAGATACATGCGTGAACCTATAGGATGATGAGCAGCAAATTGGTGAGAAGATTGATCAAAGCTCCCATAAGGGTTCTATCAAAAGCGCGGGATTTTTACGTCCGAAGCCTGTTGGGTTGCGCTAGTGAAGTTCATTACGGGAACTCTTCGGTGGCTGCCGGTTGGCCGGCAATGCCATCACAATTCACAAGTTTGCCCAGAAGCTTCAATACTAGTGTTAACTCAATGTCATTGTCAAACAATGCTGAATTCGACATGAGGAGGATGGCTTCCACGGGCAGTTATAGCAGAAGACCGGAGAATCGGACTCTCAGGATGATGAGACAGCGACAACGTCCGGAAGCAAAAGGAGAGGGGCGCCGGAGGAACATTGGAAGAATTGATGAAATAAACCATGTGAATTTGGGGAACATGTTTGGCCTGGCGCAGGTTTCTATCCAAAACCAAGAAGCTATTCAGTTCCAAGAAGTCAGATACTGTAAGCATGTGGAATCAACACAAAAAATGGGCATAGCCATGCTGCTTTTGAGATTTTGCCTTTACTGATGTACATCTTGTGAATTAGAGGAGTTTGAGATATATTTTTCTTTTGTTAAGATCACCTTTAATTAGTTCCATTCATGTCCGTCTGGCGTTACATCAAATTTACTTCAATAGAAGTTTGATACCTACCGTTTTTATTTACCCGGTGAGAGATGGATGATCTGAATATACACCTGATGTATATGGTGCTACTAGTTTTATTCACATGATCATTACCCGAGGTGTGAGTTTATAAAACTAGTTGAGGAGGAGACGCCATATATATGAGTGTCTCCGAGAAATCTCCATACGGATGAGGCTTTAATTATCCCACTGATCAAAAGATTCAATCCACTTGGTGTCTTCAATTGATGACATTATTATAATTATGAGGGCCAGGTATGTAGCTAACAGGTCCCAAGTGAAGTCTGAAAAATAGGCCCTCATGACCGATTTTTTTTTTCAAACACTGGACTGAAAAATTAAATCATCTTTGGTCACTAAACTTAAGAGATAGCAATCCTTTTATGGAATTTCCATATGAAAGTACTTGTGACGCCAGAAGATAGAACATTTTGGAACTATTTGGGACAATGTTTAAATATTAAATCAGCTAATTACCCAAACCCAAAACATAAAAGCTAAAAGTTAGTGCTTGTTTGATTCTCATTATTCTTTCAAATTATAATTTTACCTACCACTGATTTGATATTTGATTTGACAATCACTCAATTACAGCCACATATTTCAAACTTTTTACATTTCCAATATACATTCTACCTCTTTCCTCATTATAATTTTCCCAAATAACAGGAATCGAACAAGCTCTTAGTTGAATTATTAAGTAACAATGATAATTACATTTCATATACTCATTCTATTATTATTATTATTACTATTATTATTATTATGAGAATTTTTTAAATTGGACCCATAAGATGTTTGGTCATAAGCACAAGGTTGTTGAGTTTAGGTCAAATAGATGAAACTATCACTTTGTATATGGGTTCCATAAATAATTAACAATATACAAGGAATTTAAGAATCTTATGGTATGTAAATTGCTACCTAACATAATGTCTGTAGTGTTATTTGTTAGTTACAAATAAGGGTAATTTTGTCTAAATAGGTATTTTTTTAAAAATTTTCTTCCATGAAAGTATTTTATTAATAAAAAAAATGAAATGCAATATGTGAATTGTAATTTCTTAAAACATGATATGTAAATTCTAAATCTTTATAAACTCAGTATGTATTTCGTTAATTTTCCTTAAAAAAACATAGGATTTCATTCAGTGACCCCGTGATCGCCCTCTGAACAATCAGAATAAGGTAAAGCTTGAAGATAAGTTTTGTGCTCTATTAATATCTCAGTCCCCCTAGTCGGGTGGGCGAGGCCGGTCTTTCGACCAGATCCCCCTATTATTTATTTTTTAAATAATTTGAAATGTATTCTTCTTGTGCAACGCACGGGTGAGAATCTAGTTTTGCCTTTTAATTAAATAAATTTCTTTATTAGTTTTTAGGGTCTATCATCTATGTCAAAACTCAAAAGTGGCGCTATGTCACGACTCTAGGATACAGGCGAACATATGAGCCGTTTGAGACATTGGGGCACATCTTTATATTTTTGCTCCCGCTCTGACATCGACCATGTTATAAGATTGTCAAATTGCCACAAAAATAAATAAATAAATGTACGTTGAAGTAAAAATCTAGCAGTCAAAAAAAAAATCTAAAATTATTAGTTATGCCAATTTGAATGCCAGCCAACTCAATACATGAAAATATTTCGTATAATATAAGATATAAAAGGTCATGGCTGAATATGCTTTAAGTATCATAAAGGACGCTTGAGTAGAATAACAATTTAAGCCGATCCGACTGATAAATCACAGGGTCCTGATCCGAACAGGGCAAAAGAAAATTAACTCGCGAGGTGGATAGAAATCCGCCGGCCCGAGTCTAGTCACGGGCCCTGAACCCGATCCGACAGACGTTCTTTATTTTATATTGGGTTAATTTCACATATCGTCTCTAACCATGGACGTAGTCACCGTTGGACCAGTGCAGTCCATGGACCGCAATGAATTTTCAGTGCGGTCCAGCCCATATAAATTTTTTTTTTTGTTCAAATTTAAAAAGGCCTGCAAGTTTGTTACATTAGCCCAAAAAATTAATGAATCTGATACCAAAATTAAGATCCAATCTACTACCATTTATCAACATCAGACTCATCTTTCACCTCTGCTACAAATCTGAGCAGATGAATAACTGCCTTCTTTGTTATGTAGAGAGAGAATTATGTTCCAAACTTGATAATGAAGTGATTGTAAAGCGTTTTCAGAGTATGAAAACCCGCAAAGAATTATTATAATGGACGGCCTTCAGATTTGCTTTTTTTTTTTTAAATTGCAATATTTTTTATTTTATATTTTTAAAATTTCGCCCCGACAACCGTCCCGCCAAAACAAAAAAATTCCTACCGCTCTGGCCAAAAATCCTAGTTATGTCCATGTCTCCAACCTTTGTGATTAGTATCAGTTAGGTTTCTAACTTCTTTTTTACAGCTCGCTGCGTCCTCAACCTTTCATTAAGTCGCACAAAAGGTCCTTTTGATGGTTTCCGTCAACTTTTCCGTTAAATTCTCAACCAAATTACCATTATACCTTTATTTTTTTAAATTTAAATCAAAAGGTTCTAAAATATAAAAAAATAATATAAAAATTAAAAGAAAAAAAAAACAAAAAAGGGGGTGATCACTCCCCAACTGGCTACCCTGCTGCCATTTTCCTGCAGCTTACAGGGGGTCTCCCTCCTTTGGCTGCAGTTTCTGACAGCCATTTGCTACCGTAGCAAACTGCTGCCATTTCCGCCAACCAGTTGGTGGATGAACACCCCCCATTTTTTCTTTTTTTTTTATTTTAATTTTTATATTTTTTGTATTTTATAACATTTTGATTTAAATTTAAAAAAGATAAGCGTATAATAGTAATTCAGTCAAGAATTTAACGGAAAGGTTGTCGGAAACCGTCAAAAGGGCTTTTTTTGCGACTTAATGAAAGATTGAAAACCCAGCGAGTTGAAAAAAAAAAAGATTAAGAGCCTAGTTGATACTAATCCTAAAAGTTGAGTACGATATGTGAAATTAACCCTTTTATTTTCTTTTTATTTTTAAGGGCAAATGATAGGCCAAAATTATTGAGTAAAATGAAAATCTTACAAAAGTCAGTTCCCGCATATCATTCACACATATTCGAGAAGAGAGAATCTTGTAAGTTCCATAGTTGAAACAAGAGAGACGTTCTCATTATTTTTTATTATTCTCTTAAATTATAATTTTATCTATTATTAATTTGATATTTAATTTGACAACTGTTTAACTATAACTAAATACTAGATTCTCACTCGTGTGTTGCACAGGCGATGCCAAAATAAATTATATATAATGGCTAATACATAAGATTGAATAACGTATCGTCAATCGTAATATTTTATTATCTTGTCATAGACTAACACTTATTATATTAAATTAGTTGTATATTCGTGCGTTGCACTGAATAGAATAATTAGCAGGTACTCTTAAATCTGAAAATGAGAATGAAGAATTTTTTTAACACAATTAATTTTATGTTGAGTATGAAAATAAGAAACTATGGAAAAGAAAGCATATGAAATTTATATAACTTCATAACTACTCTACGCCCACATTCTCTTTTTGTGTATTAGGGTGTAGATGATATATTCATTTATTAGAATGAATTCTTTTCCACATTTATTCTCCACTACATATTATTGGAAAAATTATTTTTCACATTTCCTCATATAATCTCTAAAGAAATCATTATTTCACTAAATCTATTCTAAAAAATTTAAAGTATACACCCTCCTATTACGAAAGACCCAAGGGACGCAACATTACAACAAAAGATAAATTTTATATGATTTACCCCTAACATTAATTTTTAAACAATTTATGCTCAAAAAAGAATTAAGATAATTTTTTATTTTTATTCTAAATCATCATCATCGTCAAATATTATTACTACAGCATCTCTCAATTTAAATTTTTGTTCTAAAAGAATTTTTTATCATCATCACCATTAAATATTATTACTATTGTATCCCATCAACTTAAACATTTACCAACATATGTATTTTCAGAAAAAAATAATAAATTAAGTAATAATGTACTAAACATATAGCTATAGGTTTTATGGCTTGTGGTTTATCATATTGAATTAAAGAAAAGTTTTGATACTGATTTAATTTAATTTTATTATTATATCATCAATCTCACAAGTAAGCACTTAATCGAAATGAGAAGGAAGACCAAAAACCCAACATTTGAAATTTGTCTATCAGATGTTAGAATTTTAAAGAAATATTAAATCTTTGAAGATATCCTAAAAACTAATAGAATAAATAATGGATAACAAATACCATATTATATATAAAATAAAAATATATCTACAATTTTATCTATTATTATAAAATAAATAATAGTAAAATGCAATTAATGGATAACACAAATAGATTACTATTATTATTAATAATAAAAAATAAAAGAAGCATATAAAAATAGGATAGTTGTTTTGGCGGGAAACCTACATATGACAATTATCCTACTTTAATATAACAAATACCATATTATATATAAAATAAAAATATCTATAAAATTTTATCTATTATTATAAAATAAAATAATAGCAAAATGCAATTAATGGATAACACAAATGGATTACTATTATTAATAATAAAAAAAATAAAAGAAGTATACAAAAATAGAATAGTTGGTTTGGGGGGGAACCTGCATATGACCACTATCTTACTTTAATATAATATAAGATAAGATATCAAAATTTTTTATATTTCTAATACACATTCTACCTCTCTACCATTATAATTTCCCTAAATTTAGACAAATAATGGGAATCAAACAAGCTAAAATAAAACCCAAATCTACCACCACCACCGCATCCTCTGGTAACCACCTCCGCGTCCTCCGACCATCGCCACCCTATCCTCCGGCCATCACCTATTTTCCTTACTTCTTTACCCGTGTTTTCTTTTTAAGATTTGGTGCACTCTGGTGGTTATTCATCAATGATTTTGAGATCTCAGATCTGCCACCACTGTTGTATCCTTTTGTAACCACCGCCTCGTCCTCCGACCACTGCCACCCCATCTTTTGACCTTCACCTATTTTCCTTACTTCTTTATATAATAATAGATAACAAATACCATGTTATATATAAAATAAAAATATATCTACAATTTTATCTATTATTATAAAATAAATAATAGCAAAATACAATTAATGGATAACACAAATGGATTACTATTATTATTAATAATAAAAAAATAAAAGAAGTATATAAAAATCTCTGTTCTAAAAAGTTCACCTAGGCTTGAAGTTTGAGCTCCACGCTTCGTCACACTTTGCGATTTATCACTCATTGGTTATGCTTTTATCTCGCATTATTATGCTTAGGCACGCATAAGCTCAAAGCTTGGCCTTGATATTTTTCCACGCCTCAAGCTTTCTAGAACACTGATAAAAATAGAATAGTTGTTTTGGTGGGAAAACTTGTATATGACAATTATCATATTTTAATATAACAAACACCATATTATATATAAAATAAAAATATCTATAAAATGTTATCTATTATTATAAAATAAAATAATATCAAAATGCAATTAATGGATAACACAAATGGATTACTATTATTATTAATAATAAAAAATTAAAAGAAGTATATAAAAATAGGATAGTTGTTTTGGGGGGAAAACCTGCATATGACTACTATCCTATTTTAATATAATATATATAATATAAGATAAGATATTATATCAAATTTTTTTACATTTCCAATACACATTCTACCTCTCTACCATTATAATTTCCCTAAATTTAGATAAATAATGGGAATCAAACAAGCTAAAAGAAAACTCACATATGCGACCACCACCGCATCCTCTGGTAACCACTGCCGCGTCTTCCGGCCATGGCCACCCTATCCTCCGGCCATCGCCAGTTTTCCTTACTTCTTCACCCGTGTTTTCTTTTCAAGATTTGGTGCACTCTGGTGGTTATTCATCAAGGATTTTGAGTTCTCCTCTGCCACCACTGTCGCATCCTTTTGTAACCACCACCTCGTCCTCCGGCCACTGCCACCCCACCTTTCGACTTTCACCTATTTTCCTTACTTCTTTACCTATATTTTCTTGGATTACGCTACATGGACAAAACAACTTATAAAAAATCTAACAAAACCGACACATGGATCGATCTTATTTTTCAACACATCACATAACTTTTACATCAACATCAATCACACAAGCCACATGTCAACTTTGTCAAACTTTTTGTCATTAATTTTGTCCAATTATAATTATTCTTTTTCTTTTCAAGATTTGGTGCACTCTTGGTGGTTATTTTTCAAGCATTTTATATATGGCCAAATTTCATTTAGTAAATAGTTATGCTTCTTGATCAGGAATTCTGGATCCCATTTTTAATTTTCCATACTTTATCATCTATGAACATTGAAGAGTGAAAAATACCAAAAAAAAAAAAAAAAGTAACAAATAAACGAGAATGGCAGGGGGATGGTAAACATACGCGGGTGGGATTGAAAAAGTTCTGGTGCACCCTTGGTGGTTATTTTTCAAGGATTTTATATATGGACAAATTTCATTTAGTAAATAGTCATGCTTCTTGGTCAGGAATTCTGGATCCCATTTTTAATTTTCCGTACTTTATCATCTACGAACATTGAAGAGTTAAAAAAAAAAAAAAAGTAACAAATAAACGGGTCACCACCCGACCCCATAATGGTGGGGCAATGGTAAACAAATGCGGGTTAGGGCGCTGCCTTATCGTTCAAAACCCGATCCGTGGTCATCCCTACGCTTGAGCCATCCAACGCCATTGGCTAATGATAACGCCAATTACCTAATTAGTAGGACTCATCAATAAGACGATAACTAAACTCAAAAATGGTTACATTAAATTAAAACTAGCAATTAAGTGAAAGAAGCATGAGACAAAACTTCATTAGTGGATAAAATCTACTCTAGTTAGAGAAGGTATTGAGTTTAATTATGTTGTCTTACCTTAATAGATTATATTATGGAGTTTAATAATCATCACGAGACTAACGATAAGGTATTGGGACTTAGAAGTTTCAGGTATAATTCCTCTTATGTGGAATTGTTCTACACTTAATTGTAATTTGTAGTTTCTTATATAGATGTTTCTATTGTTACTTTATTTGCGTTGTATTTTCAATATGACATATCTCTATACGCATTTGTACTACTACAATATAGTTTATAATTGTACTTAAAAAATTGTTATAATCACTTGGCTCCCTACCTGATTAATTGATTGACATGGAATATAACACTTTTATTTACTCACAACAAGAATTTGGTCACCACTCCGATCCCTAAGAAAAAATTAATATAGTGTCACTAAATATGAATGATCTAATGTAAACTCTAAAACTCCCAACATAATTAATTACAAATGCATATATCAAATATCAATACTTTATTATGAAACACACAATAAAATAGAGAAGTAGGATATGGTGGATTACTGACCAAAACTAGAACAATTAGAAAATACAAGTGCCAATCTCTAAGTTTATCCTTGACTAGGACAACCCTTGAAAGAGCACGACTCACGTAGGAATGATTGATCAACTTATGTGATGTTTGTTTTCTAAAACAATCGACGTGTTACATGGCTACATGTGAGGAGATGAATCATACATCTATCTCTATACAAAAAGTCTGTGGTCACTGACTTTTAATTATTAGCTTTAGTCCTTACTGTATAATGCTTATAGATATTAGGTTTCTTGGTATTTTTCCCGATCACACAGTTCCTAACCTTTTGATCTTATAACAGTACTGGTTTGTTGCTTTTGGCTTCTTAGGCATGTGCATTGATAAACTCGATATAGGGATAAAATTTTTATTGTTTTTATATAAGAGTTTTTATGAGTCTTTCACAATTTCTGTTTTTCAATGAAAAAATTTGCTGGAAACATCCCAGAGAAGACCAATATTGCATCAAATTAATGTGTTAGAGATCATATTGCCAAGAAGGGGAAAAACATAGTTAAGTTGCTCTAAGAAGAATACCTCAGGGACTAACACAAATAATTCTTTTTCCTTTTATCATTTATTCGACTCAATAAAGGGAAACTAGTATTCAGGTACATAACCTTTGGACACTATGACAATAAGGTTGCAAACCTTTGACTTGTATAGTTGTATGTATCTTTTAGGGGGTTTCTAACCTATGAAATGTTAACACGTGGCATTATTTTGGATTTAAATTGTTATTTTTACAATAAGAAAGACAGTTGTTAAAGAAAAATCAACAAGCTCTTAGTTTGAATGAAATAAATATAACCAAAAGAAAAGAAAAAATATCATATCCTTTCAACCCCCCCCCCGGGCAACATAACTACCTTGAAGCTGAAACTTCTGTCCTTGCACTGCCACAAACATGAAAAGTTCTTCTTGTGTCATTTTTGTCAAAATAACAGTAGATTCATTGAAAAAATTTACAACATTGCAGATGAAAAATTTTGAAAATTTTTACTGTGTTTTCATCGATTTATATATAAGGACATAATTGCCATCTATGTTTTTAGAAAATTCTAATAGTCAAAATGTCACAAAAAAAAAAAGAAAAAAGAAAAAGGGAGTGCTATCAATTCATAAGTAAAGCATTCAGGTCGGAGCGCTAGAAATCTTAAGTTGAAGACGTCATCGTCATAACGTCCAAAAGTTAAGGACCCAATGAGAAGTTATGGGATCATCAATGAAGTGTGTCGACCCCATTCTCCACTCACCATCCACCCGCCCCTCCCCTGCCTGAGAACAGCAAAAGCGAAGTCATAAATGAAAAATAACAAAAACCTGCAAATTTTCAGGTGGAATGGCAGATTAATCACTCACGTCTCCTATAAAATCCCCATATTTATTTTTTATGCTTTCCTCACACGCTCTCATAAGCACCCCTTAACAGAATTTCTTCCACCTCCCAACGACAGTCTTGTTACACACAGTGATTAATGCGTATGGTGTAAGGTTTTCTTTTCCTTTTTCAGAATTTATAGAAGAGACTTGGAAAAAGTATTTTATCGGGCGTTGTTAAGTGATCTCCTTGTCACATCTCCCGATTCGCGCCAAACGTGGAGACCATCCTGTCTGGAGTATCCCTTTCATTTTCATAACTAATTTTGTACTCGGTACTTGATCGCATTGCATTTTCTGTGTTGAAGAGAGTAGTAGAATGGGAAATTGCCAGGCGGCGGAGGCGGCGATGGTGGTGATTCAACATCCGGGTAACAAGGTGGAGAGGATTTACTGGGCGGTGAGTGCCCATGAGGTCATGAATTCCAATCCTGGCCATTATGTTGCTCTAGTAATTAGTTCGCCCTCTCCCGCGCCCACGCCGAAACCAGAGAATGATTTACCGGTGAAGCAGCTGAAACTTCTTCGGCCGGATGACACTTTGCATATTGGACAAGTTTATAGACTCATCAGTTTTGAAGGTAACCATGTTATGGTGCAATTATTGTTTTGATTCCACACTGTTTCGGCCAGACGTGCTTTTGAATTAGTGGTTGAATTCGTTGCATCAGATGTGTTGAAAGAGTTCTCTGCAAAGAAAAGCGTGAAGCTGGGCAAGTTGTTGAAGGAAAGAGGAGTAATTGACCTGGAATCCAAGACGAGGGCTGGTTTAAACAAGGTAAATTCTCGTGAAAATTACTGGTTTTTCTTCTAGGTAATTTTCCCTATAAATTTTACTAGACGCGTGCTTAAAGCACCTCTGTGATGCTAATTGAAAAATTACAAAATTAGATTGATTAAAAATAATTCAATTAATTTTAAATTACTAGTAGACAGAACAAGTCCTCATTAACATCAAGCAGCAGCGGAAACCGAAGAAACTGAAACTGCGTGCTTTGACATCTATTCAAGAAATCTACTACTCATTCTTTTGGATTTTAATTTTCACAAACTATCGCAGTCATTAAGGTGTCCTGTGGATCAATTTTGGGCCTCAAACAAAAATAGCACCTGAAGTATATTAGGCAATGTGCATGTTCTTAGACTTGAACTAATAATAGTAATAAGTTCATTTAAGAGAGGATGAGATTGAAGAACAGCTAAAATACTCCATAAGGCAAGTAGTGAGGTTTGGCAAAGTATTGGAATCGGAGTATCATTTGGTGAACTCAAAATGATTTCTTTATTTGGTAACTTTCTTATCCTCTGCATAACAATGTAATGCTGATTGCAATGGATGGAACATGGAAGTATCAAACAAACATAAACATGTGTAGAATAGTTTACACATGCCTACCCGTACGTAAAAACATAAGGCTGTTCAATGGTCTGGCCAGCTCGACCCACTTTGACACCACTACGAATGGCTGTGGTATTAACTTTCAATCATAAAGTGGTCACATGATTATGTGGATTCAAATAAAATGGCACTAAAATCAGTCACTAGAATATGGCGTTGGTTGATGATTTGAAACTATAATAGTAAACCTAGCTTAGATGGTTCAGGTTCAGGCAGAAGCTAAGATTAGAGAACAGCTGAGAGACTCAAAGGGAGACGTTGTGAGGTCATAAGTAAATAATCTTTCAATTTAGAATGAACCTAATGTCATTTTAACAATAGGCCCTGGTCATTTGTATTACTAGACAAATGGCAAATGCAGCAAAGGAAGTGTACTTTGCAAGCAAAATATTATCATATTGGATTTGTAATACATTGCTGCAACCAGCAAGAATGAAAATCCCAATTCTTAATGGTATTTCACATTTTTACTTACGTGATTGTACAACTCTCAGAGAACTGATGAGTCGGTCCTGATGCTTGACTAAAATTATTTTACTTTAAATGCAAATGTGATGAAAACAATTCCACCAAGAATAATTTGTGATTTTTGTTCTCATCTGTGTTCAATGTATATGTATTTATTGGTGCCCTTTTCAGATGGGGCAGGAGCTATTAGGTCTAGCAAGTAGCAGCAACTGTAGTAGAGGTGTGGCAAGGCAACGTGTTGGAGGGCAATGGCGACCGACCTTACAGAGTATTGCTGAATTTGGAACTTAATGCATTTCCTCAACTTTCAGGCCTCCATAATAGTAATAATTAATAATAATAACTGAAGAAAGAAAGCTCATCACCTATCCTTAGATTGTCTTCTGTTTGTCGCAAATGTACTTTGATTGGAAATTTAAATCATCTTCTGAGCATCGTGGACGTTCATTATTTTTTCCCCGTTTTCTACCTATGATGCTGACTAATTTCACGTCTGTAATGTTTTCATGATACTCGAATAAGATAACATATCTAACTAGATAAAGTATGCCAGTATTTTTTCCCCCAGCAGTTCAATGGCAAACCAAATGCTCAGAAAGCTATGGTGGTGGTGATGGGGCGATTTTTCCATGGAGAAAACCTAATATCTAGACAAATAAAAAGGTGATTGATAATATAATGGAATCTCATGTCATAATTTTCGTACCATGCATTATTTCAAGTATTTTCTTGATTGATTGTAACTTTAAAACTCAACGTCAGGTCAAAGGGCTTTCCAGGGCCTGCTCGATTCACCACCACTGCTTTCTGCAATAGCTTTTTTTTTGGGAATAAGAACACAACGCGCACACAACCAATAACTATTATATAGATATGTTACATAAAATTTGTCCTATTCCATCATCCAAATGATATTTCTTGATCTTTCCTCTGTTCTAGTAGTACATATATTCACATCTCGACCCAACTATTTGAATTCCGATCTCATATAAGTAAACACTTTTTTTTTTTTTCAGTGAATCTGAATTTTCCCAAAAAGTGGATAATAATCGTTAAATTGTTTTTTCTTCATCTCACCTCACGTGTCGAGTATGAACTGTAGCTTTATGTGCGTTCTAACTTATAACACACATGTTTCACTTTTGCTAATATAGTAGTTTAGTAGAAATTATGAGATTAGCAACAATAGCATGGTTGAGGCTAGGCCTTCTAGGCAATTACCTAAGATTCTGAAAAAATACTGTTGAAGCGTATTTAAATTTCTTTTTAAAAAAAAGAAAGAAAAGTTTAATAAATATCTAAAATTTAATAGTATGTATTGGCCCTTAATATAAAATTAACTTAAGGTCTTTATAATGTCAGGAACGGCCATGATTAGCAATTGAATAATTAGAGCAAAAGGACCCTAACGTTTGAGGTTGTTGTGCAAAAAGACTCTATCGTTTTCATTTTGGCAAATTAGACCTCAACTTATCACTGTTCATGCGGAAAAGGACCCTATCGTTTTTGTCTTGGCAAATTAGACCCTAACCTATCACTATTCATGCAGCAAATGACCATCTGTCTCTTTCGGTCGAAACTCCTATTAACTAGTGCATATTCTTCCACATCCAGTAGCTTGACAATGATATTTATATCTTTTAAAAATTACAATATGTTTTTTCCGTCTCTTATAATAGCATATCTAATTATTATTGTTATTTATTATTATCATTATCATCTTTTCATATATTAAAACTCAGTGCTGATTTACCGTTAGATTTTTAGCCGTATTAGGAGATGATATGACATATCAAATATTACATATCTAACACATCACATAAACGTCTGATAACATATCATTTTCATATTTGAACCTTATGATTTATAAAAATTAATATAGATGAACCTCAAATATGCCGCCAGACGTTTATGTGATGTGTTAAATATGTACTATTTGACATGTCATATCATTTATTAATACGACTAAATATCTAATGGTAAATCAGCACTGAGTTTTAATATATCAAAAGATGATAATTATAATAATAAATAATAACAATAATAATTAGATATGCTATTATAAAATATGGAAAAAATATATTGTAATTTTTAAAAGATATAAATATCATTGTCGAGCTCCTGGGTGTAGAAGAATATGCACGAGTTAACGAGAGTTTCGACCGAAAGAATCTGAAGGGTCCTTTGCCGCATGAATTGTGATAGGTTAGAGTCTAATTTGCCAAGACAAAAACGATAAGGTCATTTTCTATATAAACAGTGATAGATTGATGTCTAATTTGCTAAAGTAAAAAAGATAAGGTCTTTTTACACAATAAACTCAAACGTTAGAGTCCTTTTGAGCCAATTACCCATTAACAATTATATGGGAGGTTCTCTCATACGAGTATAGGCAAAAGCTGTAGTGTTTGTTTGTCCGTTGTGTAATTTTTATATATTTCTTCTTCAATTCCCTCTTCTCTTATTTTCAACCCCTCTTTCAACCACTCTCGATTCTTTCTTAAAATTGATCCTTCTCCGCCATCATTCAATTGCTCGTATTTATTTAAGATGGGATTCACCACGAAAATAAATCAATAAATAATAATAATAATAATAATAATAGAAGTTCCCTTAAAGTAATAAGGGAAACCATACGAACTTCTTTCAATACACATGGGGCTTCTTTTTATTGACACTTCTTTTTATTTCTATTAAGTGCCTACTCATGAGATTGATAATATAATAATAAAGTAAAATTAAAACAGTTTTAGAACTTTTACTTATTTCAATACGAGAAATAATACGTTATAAAACTTAGGGCTATATGTTTAGTATGTTACTTAGTTTATTATTTGTTTTTTGGGGAACTTATATATTAATAAAAATTTAAATTGAGAGGATGCGATAATAATAATATTTGATGATACTGATTTAAACTAAAAATAAAAAATTCTTTTAATTCTTTTTAGAACGAAAAGTGATTAAAAATTAATGTTAGGGGTACATGGTAAATCGTATAAAATTTATCATTTGTTGTAATATTGCTTTGCTTGAGTCTTTTGTAATATGAAACTGTGTATTTTATATTTTTTAGAGTAGATTTAGTGAAAAGTGATGATGAAATGAGAAAAAAAAATTTTTAAGAGTATTTAATAGAGAATGGATGTGAAAAATAATTCATTTAATAAATGAATATCAACCACAACTTATTGAAATTTTATAAGAAGATAGATAAGACTCTTTACCCTAATGTGGCATGAATCTAACAAAAGCAGCCCCCACACGGGGCTGCTTTTGTTAGATTCGTGTCAAATAAGGGTATAAGGAGCCTTATTTAATTTTGTAGAAGTACTCACATCCTATTGACTAAGAATGTGGATGTAGGGTAATTTTAGAGTTGTATAAGGAAGTGTTTGGCAACTTTAACAGATTATAATCTGTCATACGGCGTCATTTCATTGGTTTCAATTTTTTCAAAAAGTCAAAAAGTAAAAGGCAAGCCGCAATTATTTACTTTTTACAAAAACTACCAATAAAATGATGTCATGTCGCAGATTATAATCCTGATTATAATCTCATGTAGTTACCAAACACTTAGTATATTTCGTATCCATTCTTTTTCATAGTTTCTTAGTTTTTATACTAAATATGAAATTAATTTTGTAAAAGGTTCTCATTTTTATTTTTATTACTTAAGAGTATTGTTCTAAGAATGATAATTTAATTAGTTTTATGCCAAGTGAAGATATTGTTCATTTCAATTTCATTCTATTTATATATATTAGTAACATATATATATGAATGAGTTGTATATAATAAAATTATAATTATTTAGTCTTTCAAATTACTACGTTTTTTTGCTAATTACCCTATTTCTTGTCATGCACAGGTATATACAACTAGTACCAGTACAATATAGAAAGAAAAGTGCTTTTAAGGTGGTCAAAAAAAAAAGAAAAAGAAAAAAAAAAGGAAAAGGAAAAGCGCTTTTAAGCTTAGCCAAACGTGCAATGCAATAAGGAGATGGAACATTTTTGAAAATGAAAATCTGGGATATTTTGCCAGTCCATTGTGTCGAGCGGTAATCAATGGCGGCTTCACCTACAAGCTCTTGCCTGCCAATCCAAAATCATGGTCGAAAATCAAATTTCTCGCCGAGCTCAATTACAAGGCCAGTAATCAGTCGGTTCCCCAGAAAATCCAATGGAATACGATTGGAGAGTAATTTTAATATTTACAGGACGAGTATTAATGTAAAAGGGAAAGAAGATGGCGGGGAAATTGAAACCAGCGGTGTTGTTAAAGATGACCTTTTCGTGAGCTTCTTTCGCGAGGCGTGGCCGTATTTTCTGGCACACAGGAACAGCACTTTCGTTCTTCTAATTTCAGCTGAAATCGTTGACAGTCCTCATTTGGATCCCATCCTCATGGCATGTCTTCGTTTGTTAGTATTTCTGATTTTTCGTAATATGTTGTGTGTACTCTGGTGTATTAACAGCAAACAATCTAAAACATTCAATTTTGGGGGGTGTTTAAGAAATTGAGTGGCTTTATACTGGATGAATTTCTACATTTCCTCTCTGTTTTTAGTATTTTTCTATATTGGTCTTTCCTTCCTTTTAACTTGACATCCATGGTACTGGCTTAAATTATAGTTGTACGCTTCTAGGTCATTTAATTAAACTATTAACTTGTGCAGGATATTTCTTTGCTACATGGACTGGGAATCAAGTTTGTCTTAGTTCCGGGAACACATGTCCAAATAGATCGGATTTTGTCTGAAAGAGGTAAGTGTTCTACCTTTCCAACCTTAAGGTTCATGCATTTTATGGCAACATTCAATTACGATTTTGAATTCACCATTTTTTTGGAGTTCATCAAGCAGTGACCGGAAAATGTTTTCACGGGTTAACTGTTACATACATATCGATTTCTAAGCGGATAGAGAGAAACTTATTGTGCTTTTTTTATAGGATGTGAGCCCAAATATGATGGCCGCTATAGAATCACGGACTCTGATTCACTTAAGGCTGCAATGGACGCAGCTGGGAGAATTAATATTATGATTGAGGCCAAGTTGTCGCCTGGACCTTCGTTAAGCAGTGTCCGTCGACACGGTGACAATAGTAGACTGCATGATGGTGTTACTGTTGCAAGTGGTAATTTTCTAGCAGTGAAGGTGAGAATGTACTTATTTGCTTATTTATTCTGACATCAAATTTTTTGTTCAACTGAGAACAGCTTATCTTTCTGTTACATTTGGCAGAGACGGGGTGTTGTTGATGGAATTGATTATGTATCAACTGGTGAAGTTAAGAAAATAGATGTTTCTCGCATTCGTGAGAGGCTAGATCAAGATTGTATTGTGCTTCTTAGCAATCTTGGATATTCAAGTTCTGGAGAAGTACTAAACTGCAAGTATGCTTTATGGCCTTTGATAGGTATTTTGGTTGCCACTGGCATGACACTTCCGTGCATGAATGTACATTTTGAGTGCTCAATATTTGAATTCAGAACATGCATGTTGAGAACATTCTTAGAGCTTAGCGTTATGGTGAACTTCTACTTTGTGTTTCCTTATCTTCATATGTGATCCATGCAACTCAGTGTTTGTTCGTCTGGAATGAAGTAATTCTTTGACATGTGATCAAGAAAATTCAAACTGCCACGAACCAAAAAAAATTCCTCTTGTCAAGGCTAAAAAAGCCACCCCTCTCAGGTTTAATTAAAAATTTATAATAATTTCAAAAACATATACAATTCAAAAAAAAAAAAAAAAAAGAAAAGAAAGAAAGGTAAACAGGGTGGGCGGTAGGTTGCCCCGCCCCGAACTGAACTCCGACCAGCCATCCCGTACCTGTCTTGTTGCCATCACTATGATCAAGTTAACTGCATATGTATTTGAGATTATTTTTAATTGCTTTCTGTCTACCGTCTAGTATCTTTTCTTCATTCCTTGCGACATTAACAAAGTGTTTTTGTTCAAAAATAGAATTAGATTTTGTGAGAGTGAGTGGTTGAGATTTGTGCACTATAAGTGGTCCTGTCAAATATGTGGATGTGATTAGTTTGACAAGATTGTATTTTTAAATAGAAATGGTTTGTGAACATGGGGTAAATATCAAGTTTGTAAATACTGAAGGCGATCACTGTCAGTGCTGAAGTCTTGCCACCTCTATTTTTGTGCTTCTCCTGCTGCAGTCTTGCAGCACATATGAAGTTGCTACACTTTGGTGTTTTATGTCTTGCCACCTAACTTTTTGTGCTTCTCTTGTTGCAGCACATATGAAGTTGCTACAGCTGGTGCAATAGCTCTTGGAGCTGAGAAACTGATATGCATCATAGATGGGCCAATTCTGGATGAATCTGGGCGGCTTATTCGTTTCTTAACTCTTCAAGATGCAGACACGTTAATTCGAAAGCGAGCTAAGCAAAGTGAGACAGCTGCTAATTATGTAAAAGCAGTTGATCAGGAAGATTTCAATGGACATGGATATATTAACTCAAATGGAGCAGTCCCATTGCAAAAGGATGAGGCTTTTACTAAGGGGTATACCCCGGTATTTCAAAATGGTGTTGGTTTTGACAACGGCAATGGAATTTGGTCCAGTGAACAAGGTTTTGCAATTGGAGGTCAAGAAAGATTGAGTAGATTAAATGGTTACTTATCAGAATTAGCTGCTGCTGCTTTTGTTTGCAGAGTAAGTCCCATTTATTTAACAGAACGGTCTGCTTGCATAGTAAATCATACTTATAGCAAATAAAACATACATCTTTGTTTCTGGATAAGTACCAATTCGACCTTATATTTGTTACTTCAGCTGTACTATTGCTAAGTTAATTATGTATTCTGGAACTGTGCAATATACAAATCAAAGAAGGGAAGAGATGGAGGCAGTGTCTTGATGAAACTGTTTCCTGTATATGACCTCCGATCATTTTATTCGTTCACATGATATATTAGCTCTGTTTTTCACCATTCAATTTGGAGGAGCTAGGTTAAATCCAATTTGGTATGAATGTATATGTGATTTTTTGGGCCTTTTCAATCCCCTTTATGCAGATAGAGCTGAGTTTCTGCATCTTTCTTTAGTTTCTATCCCATTTTATTGTTCTATTTCTCTCCCAAATGGAAATTGGTCAAATTACTTTTATTTTATGCACTTAATTCGTGGGTATCCACAAGTGCTACACAATCCTCCACTTTTTTTTTTTTAATTTTACGCATTTTATTTCTCTTCTGAGATAGAAATAAGTGACTAACTGAAGATAGACTTTGTTTAACTTCCTAATTTGTCTATTTTAATTATACCAGGGAGGTGTCCAAAGAGTTCATCTATTAGATGGCACTATTCGTGGTGTTTTACTGAAGGAACTGTTTCAAAGAGACGGGATTGGCACAATGGTGGCCAGGTATGTGACTTCCGTAGGGAACTTTTTATTTACCAGTATCAAATCCGATTATACTTACAAGTTTCAAACCCTGGAAGTTACCCGGCGCTCAACCTTTCCACCCCGAAACTCATTGATGACGTTCCGGTTCTGTTTCAGTTTAGTCAACAATGGCAATTCAAAGGTTGTGGGTTAACTTTGTCGAGCATGTTAATTATTTTAGAGCAAGTGATATATCTAGGCAAAGCCGTTAATTTAGTGGAAATCGACAAACTTCTACAGCTTCTTCCTCTTGCTCCTGCGACTGTGGAGGGTGAAAGAAACAAAATGAAAAAAAAAATGAAAAATGGAAGTAGAGGGAAACAAAGTAAATGAAAATGTATGCTTGGCTTCTTGTTGATGATCTGGAAATTAACATGTTAATGTAATCCGTCATCAGTGATCTCTATGAAGGAACCCGAGTAGCCAAAGTGACAGATATTTCAGCTATAAAACAACTTTTGCAGCCTTTGGAACAGTCTGGCACGTTGATAAGGAGGACCGAGAAAGAGGTTCCAGTCTTGTGCTCTATATTGTCATACCATTTATTGTACTTCCTCCATCCCAATTATATATCCACTTTGCTACTTCACATGGATTAAGAATTATATCGGAAATATATATTTTGCAATCTGTGTTCCTAATTTACCCTTATTTAATGAGTGGAATTTAAAATTGATAGTTTTAATTAAGTATTAAATGAGGGTAAATTAGTAAAATAATGCATTTTTAGACTTCTTAATAATGAAAGAGGACTATATATTTGGGACACCCCAAAAAGGCAACGTGGACTATATAATTGGGACGGAAGGAGTATCGTGTTTATTTGTTCATTGACTATTATTTGTTATTTATGTTTTAGCTACTCGAAGCATTGGATTCATTTACAGTTGTTGAAAGAGAAGGTCAAATAATAGCTTGTGCTGCCCTTTTTCCTTTCTTCAAAGAGAAAAGCGGGGAGGTTGCTGCTATTGCTGTTTCTGCAGATTGTCGTGGACAGGGACAGGGAGACAAGTTACTGGGTATGATATTCAGTATATGTTATTTTTGAACCTTTATACAGGGTTAATATTTCCAGTACATTTATGCACTATCAAAGACATATGCAATTCATATTTCTCATGTGACCTTGACTGGTTCTAATGCTCATCTTCTTCAATGTTGAAATGGATGCAGATTACATTGAAAAGAAGGCCTCTTCCCTTGGATTGCAAATGCTTTTCTTACTGACAACTCGTACAGCAGATTGGTACTTTTTCCTGCCTTTAACTCATTATTACAGGTGCTGACTAGTTTAGAAATAGGAAAACCAACATTTTATATTCCGTTCTTGAAACCAACTAGCTGAAAATGCTGATTTTTGGCTTAAACAAGTTGCCTAGTTTCCAGAAAGCTCATGGCTTCCCGTAGCTTATCAACCGGTAAGAATTATGATTATATTTGAGTGCATAAGTGGGTAGATATTAAGAATTGTACCTTTATGATTGATTTATTTGTTTGACCATGATCACATGTGCTGATACAAATACAATGTACATCCATTACTACGCCTAACTGGAACCTTTGCAGTTAGTCCAATATTGCAAATTATGTTTCAGTTTCTGATGCTTTCCAAAAAAGTATATATATGATTGGTCAGATATGTGATAATATCATTGATTACCATTAGTACTGTTCTACAGTTAGATCTATAATTAGAAAGATGGCTTTCCATCAGAGCAGAACATAGGTAAGACTCTGGCTATTGTTTGGGCACTACTGCTTGCTGATGATGAAGGGCATTCTCATTTGACAGGTTTGTAAGGCGAGGATTTACAGAGTGCTCCGTTGAATGTATTCCAGAAGAGAGGAGGAAGAGGATCAATCTATCTCGAAGATCTAAATATTATATGAAGAAGCTACAACCTGATAGGAGCGGTATTCGAGTGGATACTGCCTACCCCTGAGAGAGCATCAGATGACTGGCTCCTGACTGGAAGGAGTGTTGTAGAACCAATGGAAGAGTAAGGTCAAGAGTATGTTTGCAGTAATTCAACAGAGTTCCTTGAGAAATATTTGTAAGCGTGAAGTGAAAGCAAAGACAGATATCATTTTGACATGGAATTGGTATCCGTCAGATTTTTGTTTGATTTGATTATTCTTACATAATAGTAAGTCCTTTTTCCCCTCTTTCCCGTGAGAATGAAAAATACATTCCATATTGAAAGACCACCACGACCTACGTAAAATTAAAGCAAAATGAAATAGTTAAAGAAAGGCATGTGCATGGTGCAGTTTTTCCACTCCGCCCACAACACACGCCTATCTGTTACAACAAAAGCTCATCAAAACCTCTTTAAGATTTAGAAAAAAAAAATTCACAACAGTTTAAAGGAGGGTGGACAATCCGCCAAAAAGATGAAGTGCATTCTTGTATCAACAACAATCCAGAATCCAACTCTTACAAGCAGCTAACTTACACGGGTAACTCCTTATTCTTAGCTCTTTGATTTTGAATGCTTAACTAGCCAATCAATGACCTGGTCAATGTTGGTTGAGTTCTTGCATGAGATCATGTAGCAGCAAACCTCTCTATCTGAGATAGATTTTAAATCCCTGCAGAAGATATGTCATTTTAAGTCATGAAATGAAATCCAGAAACAGGCCAGCAATGCACAGCGGAAATATGCATGAATGGGGCTCATTCTGGCTACAAGTATCAAACCAATCCACATTGAATAACTGTATGGAAAATGAAATGCTTCTTGTTCCTGATGTGTAAAGAACACATCAGAAACCACAAACGCATGTCTTCCTCAACTTACATTTGATCGGTCAAACCCTGCTTAGATAGGGCTTGAGGCTTGTCAATCTTGTTTCCTAGAACCAGCAACGGAATACCACTCAGTGCAGGTTTGCTCAGCAGGTCATGAAGTTCACGCTTTGAGATACTGACGTTATCATGATCAGCAGCATCAACAACATAACTGTGTAGACGAATTATATTAGAAATAACAGATCATATTATTAAAGCTTTAACATCTTAAAAAGTTCAAGTGGAAGCATACTTTTGCCAGAGCCTAGCACTACTAACCTACAACTGGAGATTAAATATAGATGAATGTGACCAATTTTTAGTTTCTTAGCGTCACGGAACCAATGCATTCCTAATAATTTATAGGACAGATAAGGTGGAGAAAGTTGCATACACAATAGCGGAAACTGCACGACAGTATCGCTCCCACATACTCCGGAATCTGGGTTGACCACCAAGATCCCACAATTTTATTGTGACATTTCCTTTAGTCACTTTGCGCATATTAAATCCTACCTGGAAAACAATACAATATCATGATAGTACGAGAGACATGAACGCGATCACCAATCATCAATTCAAAGATGACACGAGCATTTTAAGGAGATAACTAACCGTAGGGATCATGTCTTCACTATATCCACCAGTCTGGGAAATAGAGCAACAAAGGCAACACTCAAAGATTTGAGCAATCAACTAATAGGAAAATGCGGATTGCTCCACGGATATGCATGCTAAGATGACTAAGATCTGCTTACTTACAGCGATAACATTTACAAGTGAAGTTTTTCCAGCATTTTGAAGACCTATCAAAGAAAGCTCCATTTCCTGCTTGAAAAATAGGCTGTAACCACATATGACAGTATTGCAAGTCAAGTCATGTTGGAGGAATAAATGATGCAGTAAAAACATAAGAGTATAGTTATTAGTATTTATCTAATAGAGCTTCCGATCTCAATCCTCCTGTCGGGTCAAAAGCCTAGTCTCGCAGAATGCTTAAATAGAACTCATTTCCCAGAAAAATGTTTAAACTGAATTAGATACTCTCCAATCTGGTAGTCACAGAAAATTAAAGTAATGAACTGAATGCTAAGGGCGTTATCGTCCAAGGAAACTTCTGTGCTGTATGGCCAAGACACCTTAGTAGTACCTCTGCCAAACTTCACACATAATATGTTCAAACACGTAACAATATTCTGTGAGCTAGCTCAGCTCATCATCTAATGTGATGGATTATAATCGGGAGAAAAGTGAAAACCTTGTAAAATTATGATTTCAATCAGATAACTCAAAATTTCTGGTTATACGTATATATATATATAAGATAATAATCAATAAACTAAGTTAACTGGTTATCACATTGCAAATGCCAAGATTTTCGACAAGTATGCTTAAAGCCAGAAAATTCTGCAAATCTGTAGCAACATACATAAGACAAAACCTAAAAAAAATGCCAAAAGAAAAACAAATTTCTTAAAAGAAAATAACAATGTTCCGGACGTGATGGGAAGAAATCTTCGACCAATTAACGACGAATAGATCACAAGTTAGCTACAGGGCACAAATTCCTCAATGTGAAGGTCAAAATCTTTTATGATGTTCAACAAGCAAGTTAACCCACAATTCCTTTTTCCATAGATTTCCCTATCTCAAAACCCATTAAAAATCAAGCTAGAGCGGGCGACGGAGCAAACCTTCGAAGCCAATTAAGAAACGCTTCCCAGATACCCATAGCTTCTCAGCTGCGAAAAATCGAAGACGAACAAGAGAGATAAACAGCTTCCTATTTTCTGATCGGAAATAGACAGATCCCCCTCTTCCCGTCTTCTCGACCAGAAAAGATTTGTTGGGTTTCAAGAATATCTTCTCGTGCTTTCCTGATGATTAATATAGGAAAATTTTCGAATTTGTGTACGAATTGATAAGACTCATGATTGTAGTAGACGAAGGCGAAAATTCTGGAATGACAATCTGCCAGTGAAGTATGTTAAAATTACGGTTTTGCCGCCAGTGGGCTAGCTAGATTTCGCTGTATCATTCAATTAAATTCGTGGAGCCAATTGTAAAGTTCCATAACGTGTAGTGTTTGTTTCACTCTCGACTGTTGGAGCGTGTAAATACGCTCCCAATTAAATGCGAGAGGGGGTGTATACGTTGCAGAATTCTTGATGTTTATTGGACAGTGAAGCACGCCTTCTGTTGATTCAGTGGTGGAGTCAGGCATGTTTCGAAGTTCACCGGTAGTAATATGTCCTGATGGCTCATTCTCATTGGCTCAACATTTTGTCTTCATGTTTTCTTTTAGGTTAATTTCACAAATCGTTCTTAACTTTTTTGAGTTAAGAATCGATTTCATCTCTAACTTTTATTTTCACCCTACACATCCCACAATTTTTAATAAATACAAGTAAATTGTCTTTTTTCCAGTATTTCAAAAAAATTCAATGAAATGACGATTATACCCATTAAACTTTTTAATTTTTTTAAAAAAATTTAAAAATAATAAAAAAAGAAAACCCACCTCAGTCCCTTCCAAAATTGGCCGCCGGAAATAGAAACATTTCGAGGACCAGCCATCCCCCTCCCATTTGCTGCCGTCGGAAATGGAAACATTTTGACAGCACTTTGGCTATCGGAGAGGGGGGGTTAATTCCCCCTCCCCCCAAAAAAAAAAAAAAAAATTGCCTTCGTAATGTTTCTATTTTCGGAGACCAATCTTGAGATTGCAAGGGGAAGGGGAAGGGGAGGGGTTGAGTTTTCTTTTTTTTTTATTTTAATTTTTTTACTATTTTTAAACTTTTTTTAAAGAATTTAAAAAGTTTTAGGAGTATAATCGTCATTTCATTGATTTTTTTTTGAATAGTAGAAAAAAAGATGATTTGCATGTATTTATTAAAAGTTAGGGGCTATGAAATGTGAAAACAAAGGTTGGGGACAAACTTAATTCTAAACTCAAAGGCTGGGGACGATTTGTGAAATTAACCCTTTTCTTTTTTAGTAAATACATTTAAGTTTAATTTTTACATTAGATATTTTATGTTCTTTGGTTTGAACTTGGGATGTAATATGAACGAGTTGGTCCACCACCCCACTCCCCAATTCCCAATTATAAATAGAGTGATAATTGGGAAATTGCTTGTTTGGGAGAAAATGCAACATGAGGTTGATGCTACAGATATATTTGAGATTTGTCGTATGACGTTGATTGGAGCGACCTTACTTATCTCAACTAGAGAGCCATTCTTATTTACCTGACATTAGATAATGGGTCAACAAAATGTGTCTTTTATATATATTTATATATATATATATATATTTGTTATATATTAAAGGAACAAAATCCTGGTCACTACAAGAGTCATTCATACTCCATTATGCTGAATAAATTAAGAACCGATATGTAGATACAATGACATCAACTTATTGTTAAAATGAGACACTTTGACATACATGTGCATAGACGGACTTAGGATTTTTAATGATACGGATTATAATATAAAAAAAGAATTGGCTAACATAAGTTTTTTATTTTTTTTTACTCAGTCCGTCGTACAAAGATAGTCTAATAATTATGTTCACATGTGTTAAGAAACAATAGTTAATATTGTTGAAATATTAAATTTTACCTTATTTTTCCAAATATACCATTATGTCTTATTAATTGTTTGAAATACTTTCAATGTATAGGTAGTTGAATAAGAATAATTAATTAGGGACGTATATGGAAATGGAAAATTAAATGCATACTCAATATAGTAAATGGACTATGTGATAAATTATTATATCCAACAAAATTGTAAACAATAAAGTATTATCATAATAAGTAATGAACTCACCGGCGAAATTGGACTAAAAAACATATTATATATTGTGATGAAATCCTGTTTGTTTATAATAATGTACAATAAATTACTCTAAATTTTGGAAAACTTAGAAGAAAAACTCGAAATTGAGACCCTAAATTGCTTAAAATGAAGATCGGAAGAGCGTCGTGTAGTATATTTGCATTCATGCCAGACCAAGGCAATTTGTTTCCCTACGCGGAAGCAAGTCATTATCCTTTGCAAATTTAAGCACAATCAAAACATCAATGATTTATGCATCTTCGTCGCTAGGCATTTAATAACTTCTAAATCTCCAAATTATTCATATATCAACGCTCTTCCGATCTGACAGTGATTCTACCTAAATCAACTTTTCACTTCCACCCGGAAAGCTCATTAGCACAATGCTCCTACATATTACTTTATTTCCGATTAACACTGACTTTCAATCATTTCAACATTAGTCGTTAACACTCATATGAAAATATTGTTTTCAAAAACTCAAGATCGGAAGAGCGTCGTGTAGGTCTCCTTAAAGTGAAGAAGATAAATTCATGATTCGAATTTCTGGAGATAGACCTAATGTTTCGTGCTGTGAATCGTGTTTCAAAAAATTGATTAGAAGATAATTCCAAAGGGAAAATTTCAAAGAGAGAAAGAGAGAGAGAGTCCTCGATAGTATAAAAATCAGTAAAATGTTAAAAAATGAATAATAAATAATGTCATCAGTGATATAAGTAGAATAGGCGAGAAGAAAATTGTAACAGACCTTATTCTTATTATATATATATATATATACACACACACATATATATGTATATATAGATTTTAGCTCCCAATTGTTTATTTGCAACTTTTTATTAATGTCATGTTCAATTCTTCATTTCTTTATACGAGACTTTTTATTTTTTTAAACAATATACGCGGCTTTTTAATTAATTTTGTACTCTTCTACACTTTTTATACGCGACTTTTAGTTAAATGTGATTTTTTATTGTGACTATACATGATTTTTTTAATCAAATATGAATTTTTCTATGTGTCTTTTTGTGCCTGTTTGATTTAATTTATTATAATTGATTTATAAAGAGAAATTATCAGAGTGTTTGGCAACTATATAGGATTATGATATGTCACACGGCATTATTTCATTAGTTTCATTTTTTTTTAAAAGTCAAAAAGTAAAAGTCAAATCGCAATTATTTACATTTTACAAAAACAAGCAATAAAATGGTATCACGTCACAGATTATAATCCCATGCAGTTGCCAAACACTTTGTATAAAGAGGTGAAATGAGCAGTATAGATTTAATATAAGTTTGAAATATGTACTTATAAATGAATAGCTGTCAAATCAGTTGTCAAATTAGTCATAAGTGAGATTATAATGTATTTAGATAAAGATGATCAAACATGAGCTAAATAAAATTTAACTTATAATTGAATGTGACTTTTTTTTTAGTCTGTAACTACTTATAATTGAGAAGTATGAACTTTTTTATGTGTGACTTTTTAATTAAATTAAAATTTTCCATGTGACGTTGTTATTGAAATGTGATTTTTTCTTTTTATGACTTTTCTATATGTTTCATGAAACGTGGTTTTTTTCTTTATTAAATTTGTCTTTTTAACCAAATATTACTTTTTTCCTTTGTGACTTTTTAGAGCGTGTTTGGTTTGATTTATAAAGTCATATAAAAAGAATTTATAAATAGTGAAAATGAGTGGTGAAAATTTAATTAAAATTTAAAATGTGTTGTGATTATTGAGTAGTTGTCAAATTAATGGTATGTAAATTTATAAATGAAAAAAATAAATAATGTCAAACAAGTCCTAATTAACTATGACTTTTTTCCCATATTATATGCGACTTTTAGTTAAGTATGACATTTTCTATATATGTAGTCAAGAAGTCATAGGTTAGCATACTTGTATGTTTCTTATCGATACTTTTCCACTCAAATATTTTGAATGTCACACTTTGTTGTCCGTCCACCAATAAAAAAAATATCGATTTTCGAGAGAAATAATGGTATTTCTTTTTAAAACCCTTTTAATGTCACGAGCAAAATGAAAGTGCAATTGAGTTTCACTATAACCTCTTTTTAAATGATAAATACGCTCTATACTGCATTTGTGATTGAATCAGATCGGAAGATTGGAATGGAATGAGTTAATTTGTGAAGATTGAACTTTTTTTTGCTCTTCCGATCTATAAAAATGTGGGTTTATAAATGAATTTAAAATTCAAATTTTGTATAGGTATCGACATTTAATCGTGTCATGTAGAAATAATAATTAAAAATATAATAGTTTACATCACATCAAATATGTTATTGATATTTAAAATTTAAATTAATTGATAAATAGAATCACTTATCAATTATAACGGAAGACATTCACTTACCATGTGTCATAAAAAATTTATTATGTATGTTCTTGAAAGTAATAATAGCTTTGTAGCATTACCCAAAATTGCAACAAGTAGAAGAGAAGGATTTATTCAAGATATATATATCAAAACCCACTCAATTCATAGCCAAGTCATTAAACATTAATTGACTTTTAAGAATTGCTTAAAGCACTTGTATTTATTGTCAATCCAAAACAAAATAGCTTCCCTTCCTTCCTTAAATACCTTTAATTACAGAAAATCATCAACTCTCCTAAAACATCAGTCAATAATCTTCTGGAATACACTATAATGATCTTTAGGGAGAGAACCTGGTCTTATGTCATCATCCCGGCTACACAAGATCCAACAACAACCTTACTCTCTCTCTCTCTCCTTCGAATTTATTTTCACTGCCGTGCATTCGATGCCGAGTAAGAGCAAAATCTTGACCCGCAATTTGACACCTTGATGAAGAGATGAACTCCAGATCATTTTTTTTTATGAAAAATATATAAATTCTAACTCATGGTATAGAAGTTCACTCGACGATAACAGTCGAGAGAAACCCATGTCAAGAAATCTATTGTCATCAACTACTGTGTTCTCTTCAGGTAAGCTTATTTTACTGGAGGAAGATTTCAGAGAATTTTCGGTTTCTCTTTCGTTTAAATGCGTTCTTTCTTAGATTTGTGGTAATAAATTTTTATCGGGTTGATTAGATTCGAAGTTGCTCCAGGATTCATCTCGATTCGATCTGTTTATGGGTCTCAACACGTTGAATTTATTGTGTTATTACATTTTCTAGTTTTCAAACGGGGGATGTTGAGTTCCGGTAATTCAATTATTTCCCTTTTCAAATTAGAACTGCTCCATTTTTCGAAGTCTTTCAATTATTGCATTTGTAGCTATTTTTTTTCCCTTCCTGCCTTTGTGACATTTGTTATTAGCCGTTCCTTAATGAATATGGGAACAATATTTTTTTAGTGACTATGAATTGAACTTCTGCAGGTGTAGCAAGTGTTTTCAATTTTTCATTTAAACGTATAGAAATTTTCTCAGGCTTCAGTTATGATAATTTGTTTCCATTTTATCCGTTGAAATTCACCGGAATTACATATTCAGTGCTAGTTTAGTTAGACGGATGGTTTTGTAAAGATGAGTATTGCCTTTCAATTTTATAATTTACTTCCCTACATCTTGAGAATCTTATGTGCATTCTCTAGTTTTTGCAATTGTCTATAGATCAACAGTGGAGATCTAAAATGGTTGCATGTGTATTTATATATGCAGGCAGTCATTTGTCGGTGTTCTAAATAAAAATTTTGTGGTTGCGACTTGTGACTGTAGTTTTGGATCTCCACACTAGTCATTTTCTTTACAGCAGCATTATCTTGAAGATACAAAGGGAACAAAATGAGAATGAGGAACAAATACAGGAAACCAACCACTTTACGTTGCAATGCAGGGACCAGATGCTCATTGGCAGTTGCATTGTGGAGCCTGGTGGGATGTCTTATTTTTCTGCATCTTTACACTTTAGTTCATCACACTGGCATACCTAATAAAGATATGCGTATGAGTATGACTAACCACCCACAACTGCACGAGCTTGAAGAAGTCGAGGAGGAAAATATACAGATGCCCCCACCAAGAAAGCGATCTCCACGTGCTGTTAAACGGAAACCTAAACGACCAACTACTTTGATTGATGAGTTCCTTGATGAGTCTTCCCAAATAAGGCACGTCTTTTTTCCAGATGTGAAAAATGCTGTAGATCCTATGAAAGATGCCGGCAACAACAGTTTATGCTATTATCCAGGGAGAATATGGCTGGACACTGAGGGAAGTCCCATTCAAGCGCATGGAGGTGGCATTTTATATGATGAGAGATCAATGACATACTATTGGTATGGCGAGTATAAAGATGGTCCCACTTACCATGCCCACAAAAAGGGAGCCGCAAGGGTTAGTTCTAACATGTAACATATTCCCTTTCGGCTGGACAGAATTTGCATCCCTATTTATTAAACAACATCATGACTAATTCTTTTTTTATTTATTTTTTGGAAATATAGACGCATATAATTTCTGTGGTCTGTTTGTGTTGGCAGCACTTTTCATTTCATTTTATTCTATTACTGACCATTTTCTTTCTTTTGGGGGTCGGCTTGCTTGTAGAAACACATATGAACCTGTGATTCACACGAGAAAAATGCATTAGTTCGCCGATATTTTGGTTTATTGCTCTTTTCATATAAATACCAATCTTAGTTATTGCAAGAATATTAATTGTCTTGTAGAGTTCGCTGTGTATTTCATGCCCTTCTTTCTCCAAACTAGGTGCAAGATTACAAAGTGTATCCTGTCTTGTTATGGGCAAGGCTTCTGTTTTATGTCTGTTTTGGAAGCATTTATATGTTATGCTTCATGTCTTCTTACTTTTCAAATGTAAAGTGAAGATTTGCTGAAGGGGGTGCAAACTGCAAACCCCTGAGACCCCACCTTGATGTGCAGGACAGGATGTAAAGTAATTTTATGCCCTAAAACCCATAGAAATGATTGCATCCCATCCAAAGGGCAAGCTTCAAAATTCCAACAGCAAAACTTATGGTATTCAAATAAGCGAATTCCGATCCGTCTCATCTAATTGATTTCTGTCAAGCTTCATATAGAATTCTAGCCTCTTGAATTCTTGATAGAGCCCAGTCTGAAGGCTTTCTTTTCTGTATTCCATTCTTGCTACAGTTAATTGCCTTTATATTATAAATCAGCCCTGTTATTCCTTTTAATTAATGGGTTTCTTTCCTTGCACACTGCTCGACATAAATTGGAGGTTCACATCAAAGATTATTACCATTCATTTACAGTGAAAGATGGTAGCATACTCATAATGAAACACAAGCTAGATTGCCAGAGTTCTTATATGTGAATTGTATTTGTCCATCTTGATTTCTACTGATTGGTCAGAGACTACTTAATTATTGAATCCCTATTGAATTTAGATGAAATGTGGGCTTTGTACTCGTGCATTTTAATATGAAGAGTTAGAGGTTGGCATAGATGAAATGGACCTGGGAGGGGAAAGGAAGCTGCAGCTGAACAAAATGATGAATAATTTTACTAGAGATTTAATAAGCTTGGAAATTTATTAGGATCTCTTGGCAGAAAAATACTAAAATAGATAGAGATTTAAGAGTTGTGAGTTCATTGTCCCTGTGGATTAGAAGCCATTGTTTGATAAAGCTAAAGTTTGATCGGGAGCTGTTGTTAAAGTCGACTTTTAGCTTTAATCACACATTTTGTGGGACTCACAACTTTTGCGAACTTTTGTACAACATATTTCATCTACCTTTATCAAAATATGCTAAAAAGCTTTGTCAAAGAAGGCCAAAATAATGGTTAAGGGAATGAACAGGAGTAGGTCACAGATAAAATAAGACAAAAATTCCTGAAGGAAATTCTAACTACAGAAAAATGAGCTGTAATAGCTGCTTTAAGTTGATGTGTGGTTCTAGTTTTCTAGCTCTTTTTTCATTTGGAAGGGATCTCATATTTGGGTTGGATCATTTTATGATCTTGTCACTTGTATAAACACTTAATCATTAGACACTCCCACTATGGGTTTCAATATATTCAATGATAAAAGAATAGACAAGTTCAGAAACACACTAAGCTTGGGAATGTATAGGGCTGCGGTAGCTGTTCAAGCCTCGGAGGGGCCGAGTAGCTGTTATTGACAAAAAAATGTTTGGCTCAGGATAACGGAGGTGTTGAATCATAATTGGACATGTGATCATATCATTATCAACTCGGTTGGAAAAAGGTCGTTGTGACCAGAATATCTAGGGGTTCTCTTTGGCACTAGCTCAGGCACCTTTATCAGAATAAGGCTGTAGCAGAATGTATGAGGCAAACATCCTATGTCTTCCCTATTCAGTCCAATATCATATCGAGGTTGTAGAGAACAACAACAAAATACTGGATAGCCTTGATAGGTTGATGGTCTCAGTCAGATCATGAGTTCTGGCCTGTGTGGTGGAGTTGATATGCAGAGACCTCAGTATTAAGACAGAGACCTTAAAATTAGTTCCATCCTCTTGATTGACAGTCGGTTAAAAGAAAATGAGTTGCTCTTGATTTCAAGCATTAGACATAGGGCCTGAAAGGTGAAAGCAAATCATGGAGGTTACACAAAAAAGCAGAAGTTTGCTATACATCGACCTTTGATTGGAACACTGTCAGAGTAGGAGGTGAGGTTATTGCTCAAAAGCTTGAAGTCAGGACAAGGTTATTCTGGACAAAGTTTTCTTATACCTAATCTTTACTGTAGGATGCCATATTCTGATTGACCCTGTGATTGATTGTGAACAAGTGATAAGTTGATACTAGGACATGAAGACCAACTTTTAGCTGGACCAAAGGCTCTGATTTATATATCTTACTAAGTTTAAATGTATAGGGTGCATTACTATCAAAATAGCTTCAAGATTCCAGAATTGTGATGTGCCTTTTCATTAACAGTCCATTATTGAGTACATTGAAACATTTACAGCCCAATCAGGTGAGTTATGTCGTGTTGATCTCTTAAAAGTGAGAAGCACGTGGTGAATCAGTGAGGAATCTATTTGTTGGTTTTTAGAACTCAGATGTGCTATGTTACCAAAATTTTGGCACAAAATGGGCTTGACTTTAATATAATGATGCAAGTCAAGTTGCTATTCAGTTGGACCTAGAATTGGAGCTTACCTGGTAAGTATTGGGGTTCAGTAAATTGACGTTCTAGGGCTTATGTTGAAAACAGCGTTGCTGCATTACACAGTTTGAGGCTCGGAGACATAATGAAATTCAGATGAATATTTGCTGTTCTTTTATTTACAGAAATTAAGTGTGCTTAAATCATTGAGGAGATTCCCTTGGATCTATCATGAATTTCAGACTAGATAGTATCCTAGGTCAGCCAATTATGAGAGCTGTAAGATTTATTGACTTATGTTTAAAGCTGAGTCAAGACTCTGAATTTGTCCTTTCTTGGTACTTGTAATGGATGATTTGAATGCTGCCACATGATTATCCAGATGCTCTGCGTAAGTTTCTCTTAGTGCTACTGACATAATTTTGCTTTATGGTTACCTGCTAAGGTTTTAGATAGATTTTGACACCCTTCCCCAGTGTGCCAGTGCATAGGATAATTTTTGAGCAAGGGCAGCTACATTAGACAGATCAGAGACTTCGAATTAGATTTTACTTTTTATAAATATGACATTCTACCTGCTGCTAAGTATGGCATGTAAATGCATTTCCTATGTGTTCATGATGCATAGAAGTATGCTTTTCATTTCCAGCATGCCGGAGCATCCTGTCAACAAATTGGAACTTAATATGATTCCTTCATCCTTGCAGTCATCAGGGTCATCATGTTTGAATTCTTTTGTTATTCATTAAGACTTCAATATTTTCAATCAAGTGACCTGCAAATAAAGCATATGGAACAAACATTTTATATTTCATGGAAAACATAATGATATTTCCTAAAATTACAAGTTTCGGCAATTTCTTGCTTTTGGAATTCCTCTATTAAAGTGACTAGCATATTCTAACACTCTCATTTCCGATCTATTGCTTGTGCCCCCCTTTTTTTAAGCTTACAGGTTGATATTATTGGTGTTGGATGTTATTCCTCAAAGGATTTATGGACATGGAAAAATGAAGGAATCGTGCTTGCAGCAGAAGAGAAGAATGAGACTCACGACCTACACCCATCCAATGTGCTTGAAAGACCAAAAGTAATTTACAATGATAAGACCGGAAAGTATGTACTGTGGATGCATATTGACGATGTTAACTACACGAAAGCCGCAGTAGGTGTTGCCGTCAGTGATTATCCAACTGGACCCTTTGATTATCTCTACAGTAAGAGGCCACATGGTTTTGAAAGTAGAGACATGACCATCTTTAAAGATGATGATGGGGTTGCATATCTTCTCTACTCGTCCGAGGACAACAGTGAGCTTCACATTGGTCCGCTTACTTATGACTATCTTGACGTGACAAATGTCGTCAGTAGAATTCTTGTGGGACAACACCGGGAAGCCCCGGCACTTTTCAAGCATGGTGGAACATATTACATGATCACATCCGGCTGTACTGGTTGGGCTCCAAACGAGGAGATCGGAAGAGCGTCGTGTAGCACTTGCTCATGCAACTGAGTCTATTATGGGGCCATGGGAGACCATGGGGAACCCGTGCATTGGTGGGAACAAAATTTTTAGACAAACAACATTCTTTGCACAAAGCACTTTTGTGCTTCCTTTGGCCAATCTCCCTGGTACGTTCATTTTTATGGCAGATCGTTGGAATCCAGCTGATCTAAGGGACTCGAGATATGTATGGTTGCCGCTAATAGTTGGAGGAGCGGCTGATCAGCCGCTCGAGTACAATTTTGGTTTCCCATTGTGGTCGAGGGTGTCCATATATTGGCACAAAAGATGGAAGATTCCTTATTGGTGGAATCAGAAGTATTGAGAAAGGTTTTTCTGAGATAACATCTTGTACCATATATTTTTGTTCTTTGATTATTCTTTTTCTCAAATCTTGTTAGTTAGGCTTTGTATTGCAGAGAGTATTTAATCCGACATCAGTCATTGGATGTATATAATTATGCTAATTGAAACATCATACTGCAGCGCATTGGCTTCGATTTAAATGTCGAAACGAATTTTAACCTTTTAAGATGGAATTCCTCATAATCAGTTGCAACTTTGTTGAAGTTATTACAGGTTGCTGTGTACTCACTATAATAATAATAATAATAATAATAATAATAATAATAATAATAATAATAATAATAATAATAATAATAATAATAATAATAATTGATGGTATAAGAAAATGTTCCCAGCTGCCATATATCTCCAATTTTCAAATGCTCAACTATTGGTTGTAAAATAAAATATGGGTTTTTCCTTTTAACTTTCTTGATTCGTTATTAATTTTAATTTTACTTGGTCGCATCAAACAGCTAGTCCTCGTTAAGGTTCAAATTGATGCCTCACTTGTTTAAAAAAAAAAAAAATAATAATAGTTAAGGAGGGACCATGCATTTTGATTGTAAAAACCAGATTGAATAGTTTTGATCAACCACCATTGGTTCTCTTGTCATACGTCTGATGAAACTATCCCGTCAAATGTATACGTAATTATATATGGATTGTATAATAATCTCTTGCCACGTATTGTCTAATGGAAAATTATTTTTATCAGTTTTTTTGAAAGTATTGTCTAATGGAAAATTATTTTTATCAATTTTTTTGAAAGTATTATTTTTGCCAGATTGAAAGAGGAAATAATATATTATATTCAATTAAAAAAATGTTGGAAAGATAGTGGGAACCTTAACGTGGAGTGGGCAAGTCTCATCAAAAGATGAAGATGTGAAACCCTAAAAAGGAGTTCCCACTACAACTTATTTTCTCTTTTTACGTGGGCCAAAAGTACACACTTTTTTTCCTTAAGGTTATGTCTTTTTTTCCTTAAGGTTATGTTTCAAAATGTCAAAAAAAAATCTATAATGTATTCCAAAAATTCTTCTTGAAAGTGGTAGACCAACGTGTCTCGTTTGATTCGTACTATTAAGCACGCCCTAATAATTCACCAAATTAATAAATATGTTACGAGACAGGGTATCTAGCATTGAGTTTAGACAAGCAATTCAAATTTTGATACAGATTTGTACCACACGATCCACACTTTGACATCTTTTATCAAAGGTATCCATCCATCCATAATTTAAAATTATTAAAATATGCATATGGAAGAAAAGAAACCATTAATGTGTAAACACCTTTTGATGGAATCCCAAACACAACCCAACTCCATGGCCGTCCTAAGATTCTATGGTCCCAAACAAGATAATGACCCTTTCAAGCTTTTCAACTAATATAATTTCCACATATTTTTAAACCTCTTATAATTAATTTGTTGCTGTCAGCACTTGTAATTGCTGATATCATTCTTCTTATATTTTTTAACAACCTAATACCAACTCCATTAATTCAAACTACCATATATATATATATATAATTTGTAATAAAAAAACATTTACCATATATATTTATTATTCAAAAAGTTAGATTTCTAATCACAGATTCATCGTCTTACAAAATTAAAAGACAATAATAACAAAGTTAAAAAAATACAAAAACACGTAAGATTTCTGTGAATTAATTAGCTCAATTTATAAGACTACTAGTATCATGTCTTTACTTGTCACCAGTAAATGTTTATATATATATATATATAATATCAATCTTGATTGATAATTCTTTTATGAGTAATGATATGGAGAATGATGCATTAACTACCATAAAACGCGTTTTGCTGGCTTGACTAAATAGGAATGATTCTTTAACGTGACTCAGTGGATATCAACACCAAAACCAATCTTAATTTCAAGATAACAAAAATAATAACAAGCATGATGATGACGACCAAAATGGTACCAAGGATTAATAATAAGATTTTGTTACTTGAGAAATTCTATTCAATTAAAATTAAAGAAAACAAACAAAACAATAATACCTTTTTGTTATCCTTCCTTTGAACAAATTACTTGATCACCTAATTAATGAAAACGCCATGCACTTTCCCAAAAACCCAATGCCAGACGTCCTAATCAAACCGGCTTCCATGCACTCGCCCACACCACCGGCTGATCCTTCCACGAAAGGAATATTCCGGCGGAATCCGAACACTGTACCATTGACCAACCCTCTCTGTACCTCCTTAACAAAGCGCGTACGTCATCACACACCTCGTCACTGAACGAAACAGGGCTATATCCCCCTGCATGGAGACGACTCGACCAGCGCGTGGACATCTCCCGCCGCTCGATCGATTCGGTCCGCGGGCACGCCACCAGGTCAACCATCGCTCGTCCCGCCGCCCGCTCCAGCATCAACCGCTCGTTGCTGGTTTTTGAGAAACTTTCTTCTAATGACTCAAAGTAGACTCTGAACCATCTCAAGCATTCTTCGAATCCCCTGACGAATTCGAAACCATCAGGGCCTATATCAAGATCAGCTTCTTCTTCGACCATAGTGACGATCCGGGGGGATAATCTCCGCAACATGGACATCAAGAAATCCCGACGATTCCCAATTACGGAACGGAAGGCTCCGACGCAATTTATAGCGAGTGCCTCATCGTCTTTGATATCGAGTTCTTGAAAATTCAGTTCTGATAAATCCCCTGCATGGTGGATGACGTTGAATTTAAAGGGTACCCCCATAAGTCTAGCAAACTTTTCCATTCTACTTCCTATCTCCTTCATCACCTTCTGAACCGCTGCAGCTCCGGCCGCGGCGTCGCCTCCTTTTCCGGCGACGATGGTGGTGAGCCGGAGGTGGGGGGTTTCATCGGTGCGGGTGGCGAGGGCTTCAAGCAGAGTAGGCCACTGGGTGCAATATGTATTGCTTATGTCAATTATATGCAATCTGCGTTCACCCTCAAGAGCTTCCAAGATTGCACCATTACTAGCGACATGTCCAAACATGGTCCAAGGAGACACCTCCTGGAATTTTAGTACCATTTTTCTTGTGGATTCGAAGGAACAATTCTTCTGGGAAGCAGAGGTTAGAGTTCGATAAGTACGATCGCCGGAATCCGTCATGCGACTAAACAATGCTTGAAGAAAGTAAGAAGCAAGCCTCTGTTCAAGGTCACCGTAGGGTGAGCTGAGCTCATTGAGCATCCACATTAGCTGCTGGACCCGAGAACTGTTTCTATGAGCAATAGATTTTGCAGTTTCAAGAAGAATATCAGAAGCCCACTTGGGGTTATTTCCACTAAATGAGGATGAAAATTCTAAGGTCACGTCATTGGCAGGGGAGGAAGAAAACTGATCAGCTGATTGATCATAGCCATGAAGATGGTGGCGGTGGTGAGTCGGGGTGGCGCCTCCACCGCCGCCACTAGTATTGGTGGTGGTGGTGGTGGTAGGGGTAGTAGTATTAGACTGCTGCTGGTGATGCTGATAGGGATGATAGTGTCTGGAGGAAGAAGAAGAGAAGTCTTCTTCATCCATGAAAACGTTGAAGCATTCTTCTTGATCTTGATAAGGGTTTTGTTTAGAATTGGATCTAGAACTGCTCGACGTTCTGCTGGAATTATAATTCAAAGACTGATCAGATTGAAGACTGACTAGTCTAAACAAAGTATCCATCTAATCACCAGACCCACATCTAAAAGAGAAAAAAAAAATTGATGAATCTTTGTTTGATTCTCTTCAGTGGGTTGTTGGAGTCTGTTTGTGTTTTTAACACTAATTAAGAAGGGCAGGAGGAGAAGGAGGAGGATCTTCAAGTTGGAAATTTGCAGGTTTTTAATTAGTAATAGAAACCATAATTAGAGAGAGGGGGAGAGAGAGAAAGAGAGAAAGAATATATAAAAGAGAGATAAAAAGAAAGAATACACTTTTTCTTTCTTTTGGGGGGTGGAAGAGAAAGAATGGAGTGGGGAGAATTTCTTGAAACAACTAAAAATGAAGAGGGGTTCAAACATAGAACTTGGGAAAGAACCAGATAGGGGTTGTTTAGTTTAATTTATTTAATGTCTGACAAAAGATGTAGACAGTGAGCCAAAAGATGATAAACAAAGTCGAATGATCCCTTCATGAAATAGGGGTTAGTGGATTAGCTTTTGCTACTATGTCTTTTTTATTTGAGTGTGGGAGTGGGAGCAGGCGTGCACAAATTATAAGGGTTTTAAGAAAGAGAAAAGCTGCCGGCCGGCGTGCATCATCATCATCAAACCCACCACCACCACCAATTCACATTCCTTGCCTCCCAATCCATCATCAAAACCTGCCAAAATTCCTTTACTTTTTTCCCTTTTGATACTTAGTACAAAAACCCATACATGAATACCATATATTATAGTTATTATTATTATTATTATTATGGGAGGATTTTGTCACAATATACACCATCCATGCTTTTCACTTTTTCCATCACCAACGCTATCTTGGATTCTTGACGATGAGTCGAGTACACATGACACTCTACCTTTTATTTTAGCCAACATCCCTAGCTTGTAGCTACTTGATGCGCTATCTCCCGGCGAATCGAAGCATTCGATAATTATAGCATGATCTCTAATGTTGTCTTCCATGCTGAGGTAGTTAGACGGGACGAAGTGTTGCTAGCTAGCTAGCTGCAACAAATGTGCTGATCAATTGTTCAAAATGAACGGCATGCGTGCTAGACAACTTCGAGACTAGTAGTTCAGCTTTTTATTTTTTTCGATTTTTATTAGTTTTGTGCTTCTTGACAAAACTAATTAACTCCTCTGTAACAGTTTGTATCTTGTGCAGAGAGACAAGGCACTAAATGGAAATTGTTAGGACAATCTCCATGTGCTTAATGTTTATAAAGATTTTGGCTTTGTTCAATTACAATCATTGCACAAACTCTCTTTGGACTGTCCTTGTCCTTTTTAATTTGAGAATGGAGCATTTGGTAGTTCTATCCAAGACAAAACATATATAGACATTAGACTAAAAGGACCATTGATCTCTCCGAGAAAATTCTCGTCAAATATAGCTTCATAGTATAAATTCACTAATTACCCAATCACAAGTAATATTAATTAACCAATTAGATCTAGAAAGTTACAACTAGTGGTCTTGTGAAACCACATATGGTTTAATTATACATGTGACAATTTGTGATTGGTGGTTGAGCTCCTTTATGAAGCCCCATTTGACTCTTATAGAAAATGGGACATTCTCTTCTTCAATCTCAGTGTACCATGATCGAGTATTATCTAGGAAAGGAAAGAATAGGGCAAACTGGTCATTGAGTAGCCATGGTGACTCAAGATAATTTGAAGAATCGTGATTTGAAAAAGATAATTAACTAAAGAAGTAAATTTTACCTTATTTTCAGGACTAGCTAACTAAACATGTTACATGTTAATGATTGTTAATAAGTTAGTGAATACATTAATGAGATGTAACCATCTCAACAAACATGAAATTTTCTATAGATTTAATTCCTGCTGTCACGATCCTGAGGTTTTATATGTATATATATATATATGTATGTTCAAATCTACTCAAGATTAATTATTTTAATATTAGATGCTGGCTGCCGCTCAAGTACCAAATCAGATTAATATATATTGACCCAAAAAAAAAATATATATGTGTATTGCTAATTGTATATATTGGAATCCTAATATGTGAATTCTTACGCATTCATATTTGTGTAGAAATTTCTAGATCGATGTCTTGTATCCAACTATACAACTAGCTAACCGGTTATTGTCAAAATTTGGTTCAAATTCTCGATTATAAATTCTATAGGGAGGAAAACTTTGAGACAAGTTTTCTTGATCAACAAGGAAAACTTGGGGTTCAAGTTTGATAACTTCTTGATTAACAAAACAGTTACTTGATCACTAAGACGGTTGTTCCTATTAATTGATGTCCTTTATTTTCTAGTTAAGGGAAACAATTTGTCTCCAGTTTTTATATTATAATAATTGAGGAATTGGTCTAAATTCCCAAACTAGCTATGTTATAAGAACTGAAAAATGTTTATAAAAATTAAATGTGAAATTAATTACAATGAAATGAAATACAAAAATGTATAACCTAACGTTTCAACATAAAGTAATTCCATATGGTTACTGATTATATTAATCAATTCATTATTACGCGTAAGTACGTAAATATAAGGATAGATTAATATAATCTTGAGTAATAACGTTTCCAATAAATTAGTATTATAATCTTTAACAAATTTGAATTATGATAATCCTCCAGTAGAAATTGGTGAGGGGACCCTCTCATATGCATCTACGTACATTGGGGGTCCACGGCTTCTATATATATTGATCACTATTTTACTTTTCAATCGATTTAAATTCTTTATATGTTCTTCAGAACATTAAAGAGATTGAATTATTTGTTTGAATATGCGCTCGAAATTACATGGTGATGAAATTTTTATCTTATAAAAGGAATGTCGGCTGATACCTCATGTATATTGATTATAGTGTTATCATATATATATGTATGTATGTATTTTTTGACGGGAAATTACATAATGTCTAACTACCGTTGCATCTTTCTTTATCATGACTTTGTTGCCCGCATCCTGGTGTACAAGGATCAAGCCTTCCAAAGCTAGATGTCTAGAGATAGTATGCCTCTAGATGTTTATGTATAACGTGCTAAATACGTGTCATCTGACATGCCACATTATATTAGTATGACAATACCAAATTCAATATGGGCAAAAGTAACAGAGACGTCATGATTTCCTGATTTGTGACCCACAAAAACGAGTGAGGCGCACTATGGAGTGCTTGGTATGTCACCCTTTTGGCTTCATGTAAGGAAAAGTTAAGGCCAAGTTGAATTGAGCATCAGCCATCAAGCAAGCAAGACTTCCCATCCAGTGCTATGTGCGTTGCTGGGTCAACCAACCCCTGATACTTATTAAAGTAGACCTGTGGGCGCCCCTCTGCCTGCACTTTTAATTTCTATCCCTTGACTTTGAACTTTATTTTTTACATTATAGAAAAGTTCACAAAGTTCTCATCTTTATGTTACTTTCATAGCCATATTTATATTTATATTTAGATACAAGGATCATCTCATTACAAGGTTTTAGAGACCGATACACTGTCAATTGGATATCAGCATGCTCCGGGCTGAGATGAAGTGGCCCCCACCTGCATGTTGGGCCACCATCTGTGAGAGTCGAGCACATGCCCGCCATCAATTTTCTTAAGGAAACAAAGCCCGCATTTATAAAAATCAAGAAATCACTTGTGGTTTCAAAAAATTACCGTTGATTTGAGAAAAACCACTTGATTTTATAATTGTGATTGCCTTAGAAAAATTGTGCCCGCCATGGCCATTGGCCAGGAGAACATTTCTTTATTGGAATATAAGATGCGAAACAATATAGGTGCAGCAGAAACAAATTAATAAAACTCTGTTTAGGATAAAAAGTGTCATTAACTGTTTGACAAGATTGTGTTGTAACATTCTGATTTTTAAAATCAATTTCCTCTTGTTGGATGAACATTGTGTCCAAGTTGGCCATGTCAATCTCGATTCTCCTTCTCCAATATTTTCTGTGTTTTAAATAATGCAAGTCTCACGCTTATGATTTCTTAAATTAAATAAAAAAGCCTTTGGAAGCAGATTACCTCATCGACACAGTTAAAACTGTTAAGAGAGACTTAACAAAATTCATTTGTTCAAAGTTTTATCTTAAAATACTGTCAATCTAGAATTTCCCTGAAATTCATAAAGCCAATTAGAAATGAAATTAACTGCAATGAAAGCTGAATGTATTCCGCAGAAAACTGGATCTTTATACAATGATTTATTTTTCATCAATGCTTATTGAGTTATGCAAAAAGGAAACGAGGAATTTCCTTACTGCAAAATATTTTCTATGTGAATAACTAATAATTACCACCAAAAAGTTAAACGAAGAACAAGAAACAACCAGAAAAGAAAAAGCAAAAGCAGTCGCAAATTATGCTTCCAGGTACCCTTTTCTTTCCAAGTAAGATATCACTATTTCAGCCAAATTCATTGGAGTATCACACGTTTCTCCTTGTTGATGTAACACTATCTGCAAGACAAAAAGGGAAATCAAATCTGACCAAAAAAAGCGAAATCTAGCACAATTATGGACCGATTAGTGATTAAATAAATACTACATCCTTCAGCAATCTATCAAGATCAAGACGTAGAGAACAAATCTGTGGAAGCCATTCAATTCTCCAGCTAAACAGAGGATTAGAAAACATTGTTAATTTGACAACTCCGACATTAGACCAGTGGAAGAGCTACAGCCTACATGGGAGCAAGGGGTGAGATCAATCTGTCAATGTTTATAGACATAATGAACTTATATAGAAATTTTTAATTGATTCATTCATTAAGTTTTGCCCCCACAAACATTTTTGTCTCCACTATTTGAAAATCCTAGCTCTGCCACGGGATAACAATCCGATACACTCAAGCCAACAAACAATATACAAAATGCCAATGCTATGTAAACCAGTCCTGTCTTGGTATTTTTTGCATTAGAAGAATATAAGATCTACTTCGGGTTGGTATGCGTGATGGGTTCAGCAAGAGAAAACACTTCTGCTTTTGGCCTTTTGCTTAATGAGAGTACTTACCTCAGAATTCAATGGCGGCTCATATGGATCATCAACACCTGTAAAACCTGGGGAAGAAAACAATGGAGGAGTTAAATTAAATTGTTTGGCTCGGTTTGGCTTCCCCAGAATTTTCTGGTAATCTAATTTTGTGTTGTCTCCATACTGTGTTCTAAAGCTCTGGCAATAAAGACCATCAAGCAAATTGATAGACATGTGATTCAACTGTTGTCGTGGAAGAATATTAATGATTAGATTATTCCAAATTGCGGAATCATCGGTTTGATTCTATACTTCCAAGTTCCATCGTATATGATCTTATGTTCTGGCTCTATTTTATTTTATTTTATTGCATTTCCTTTGGGTCAATTAAACTTCTACACTTCTTTCTGTTCACGACTAGTTGTAGTACTTCAAAATTTATTTTGTAATGACTATTGTAAGGGAGTAATACTCCCATGTTAAGTCTTTAGTTGAAAATTCTTCTTTCTTCCGCCTTACTTATGGAGGTAAGGCCTGTATGTTTCCGTCCCTGTTAAACTAATGTTTTTAATAAGTAGATAAGGTAAAGTTCAACACCAAGACGCTGAGGGTTAAGGAAATGAAACAAGTGGTGAATGGCAAGGTTTTTGAAATTCAGCAATCTGTTAAACTAACTAAAATTACCTTTGATTTTTCCTGCCCTAGCAAGCTTGTACAATCCCTTTGGATCCCTTGTCTCACAGACTTGCAGAGGCACATCCATGAATACCTGTATTTAAAGCATTTCCAGATCAATGGGTTTGTGGTAGATACAACTTTCCTCTTCAAAGAGTGGGGCTTATATAGATACCAATAAAAAAAGAAAACTAAGATCTTGCGCACACAACTTCAAAAGAAGTATACAAACCTCAATAAAGTCTCCTTCTGGCAATAAAGCGCGACAGGCATCACGATCCTTTCTGTAAGGTGATATCAAACTTGCAATACAAATGACCCCAGCATCTGCAAATAGCTTTGCCACCTCTCCTGTTCATTGTAAATCAGTGTTTCCAAACAGGTTAACCTATAAATGAATGACATAAAATTTTGGAAAGAACAACGAAGACTCAAATCAGAAAAGCAGGTCAAAAGAAACAACCAATCCTTCTTATGTTCTCAGCTCGATCTTCAGCTTTAAAACAGAGGTCACTGTTTAGACCATGCCGAACATTATCACCATCAAGTATGTAGGTGAGCTTTCCTCTAGCATGTAACCCACGGCTTAAAGCACAAGCCAAGGTGCTCTTCCCTGAAATACAAAACTATCTTTTTCAGACAAAAAGATATCATGAAATAAAGAGTGACAAAAGCCATGCCAAGTTACTCTTTACACACATTACACAGAATAAAGAGGGAACAGTAACACAAAAGATTCAAAAGGTTAAACAAGATATCTTTAACAATTTCTCATTCCACTAAGTTTCAGAACAGCTTTGTAATATTATAACAATACTATCCCTTTAACGTTATATCCAAAAAGAAAAGCTAATTGTACATAATCTGATATCAAATGGCGACCAATCTGACTAACATTGGAAATACAAATAATATGAGAAGAGCTTTTCCAGTACTTAGATTTTTCATGCCACATTCTTATGCCAGTCCAGGCATACGAGTAACTGATGCAGTATACGATCATTCTTCTGCAAAACTCAGAAACCATTTTAATACCCTTCGGATTTGATATCCTAAGTCCTAATAGTTTCAACTAATAACTTCTCAAGCAACATCTCTTAACTCTTTGAAATTTCTTGCTCCTGAACTGAGCTATACGTTATGCTAATCAAGAGCTTTTTGTACAAACCTGAGCCGCTGAGACCCGTAATCCAAATAACACAACCCTTTTGTCCAAGCAGCTGTTGTCTATCACTCTTATCCACAGAACACTTGTGCCAAACAATATTAGTCGAATTTCCAATAGTAGACACACAAGGCCCAACTTCACCTGCTAAAATCAGTCTCGCAGAATTCATCAAAAAGTTCTCCTCCTATATAAAATTGCAAAAAGAAATCAGAATTTTAAAGTACCCGAAAAACCACCGGAGTCACTCGTAAGCGCGCCATCGCCAGAATTGTATCCAGTTTGCTGCTTCTCCTGGAAACCACCCGTATTGCCATTAATGAGCGACGACGTATTGGAAGAATCCATTGACTTAATTGGCGCCAAAATTGTCAATTTCGCCGGAATACCGCAAGTCCCCAGCTTTTTTCCTTTATAATCCAACCCAGATAGCATCAACGACCCTCTTCCATATAATGGTTCAGAAAAGTCCAAATCCACCGGAGTAAACAAATTTAACTGCAGAGTTCGGATCCCTGTCATATTCTACGCATCAATTATGAACAATTATGACGCGAAAACTCATACTATATCCAAAGAATGGCATTAAATATTTGTCGCATGTCTAGGAAAGCGCGAATAATGGACGATGGTGAGATTCACATGGGGGTTCTCTATGATGATCATATGTAAAGGATTCAAATCAACTAAGCAAAACATCATACAACACAAGACCTATAAACATACTGAAGTATATAGTGCGAGACACTGAAGATCCCACTTCCACTCTCGCCAGTATGGATGGAAAGAAGGGAAGACAGTGGGAGGCAGAGTCAGCAAATTGATGGTTATTGGATCTGCGCCAGCGGGTTGGTGCAGGGTGACTTGGTTAAATTGCAGATATCGTCGTCATTTTGAGTTAGCATCAATTTCATTTTGTCTTTAATTACCTGGTTGCGAATTGACATACAATCGAGCTTTGATTGATGGGGATAGGATCACTAAATTTTTTGTATAAAAAATTGACACGGGAAACCCCATTTGTCCATTTTCTATGATTGATTGGGATGGATATACATTGCTGGCAATACTTGAAAGTTGAAAGCCGACATCTGGGCAATTTTGCACGGCCTAAAGTTGCGGTATCATCTTTGAAGATTTAACTTTTCCCCCCCTTCTTTTTAGTTGGACGTTGGTAAACATATGATAATGTCCTTTTTCTATACCTTTAGGGGAATTCTTATATTAAACTGGTTTTAGAGAAGTATCCTGGATGATGCCAAGTGCAATATCTTATTTCAAGAAATACAATATTGGATGAAGCAAATGAAGGTCTCATCAATTCGCTAGTTGAAAGGCTATGTGGTTGCTACTGGTTGGCGAGTGCCAAGTGGGAGTATAAAGAAAGATCTTCGAGAAAATTGTTACAACCAATGGGCTATCAAGACCCAAGAAGCAGACTTGTTAAGAGTGGAAAAGAGTTGCTAATTTTAACCAGTAAAACAAAGTTTTCTAGTAATACATACATGCGTTGACTGGTCGAAATGAATGGCATTACGTATTAAATTAATTTTCGAGGAAAGGGCTTGGGATGTGTCATAAACAAATGTATAATGAAGAGATTCCCCACTCAAAGAGGGGGGAAAACTGCTAATAGAAGGAACCATTAACAAAGCACAAAGATCTTGATCCAAGCCAGCAGTGAAGGGAACCAGTACAGTGGGAACATGTAATGTAAATATTAACAAAAGACAACACTATATCTTGGAAGGAACAACACATTTATCATCAACCATGATTATTGCTAATTCATGTGACAATGTCCTTAGAAAAGAGGTTTCCTTGGAATGCAAGAGATTGTTATAATCTCGAGATGAATCAATCGGAATGAAATACAAATGTAAAGAATATTGGAAAAACTGGAAACCAGCAGTGTTGGCAAGGCATTAAACAATGTTAATCACTCAAGTTTTTGAAGAATTAATTATTTAAGTGCTCTCTAGCAGCACCCAAAAAAAATGAAGCATATCAGATTGAGATCGCCATGGGGTTTCCCGTAGAACTCTCTCATGGCTTTAGTGCAAGAGCCACACCAAACCTCGGAATCTTACTTAAAGATTTGCTGTCGAACTCACTGGATATGGTCACAAGTGATTTTCCCATGAGCTGATGCTGCAAAACAGTCCCCAGACTGCCATTATTGTTGAACTTCATTTTCACAAGTGTTAGGTCATCAACCGCACATGAGCCTCCAACCGTAAATATATTCTCATTTGTGGAGAATTTTCTAGTAACCTCTCCTACAGCAGCACTCCTCTTAGATTGATCTAGGTAGTGCAAGTATGAAGCCTTAACTGTGTCCCCTTTGTCACTCCTGAGAGGATATAATAAAGGAAAGGCCAACTGAATATTTCTTTCGTTTTTCAACAAGAAAAAGCAAACTAAGTATGGAAGTGCATAGTTAATCATGTATATCCACTTCTCCACTGAATTTCAGTAATAAAAATACGACTTACAAAATTATTGATGCGCAAGAATCTGGTTTTGTCAAACTAATGCCAGCATTGTACTTTGTTACTTTACCCGAAGTGGTATCATAACCTGCCTCTGCACCCAATTCAAAGGTAGAAGTACCAAGGGAGATCGAGGCATCAACTGCTGGTGTTTTGTTCATACCAACAGCAGTAGTAAAAGCTGCATGTGGATGATAGTACTGAAACTCCAACTACACAAGAGAGAAAAAGGCAAGTTAGTTAAATGTAATACCTTATTGGTCGAGGGTGATAACAAGTTTTTAGAGATTAAGCCTCATGCACCTTTCCAGCTTCATAATTGGGAAATTTCAGAGAAGCAATGGTTTTTGATGATGGAACAATGTCAGCAATAGTTAGATTAGCTGATAGCTGCCAATACGAAAAGAGTGATGAGAAAAATGCCAACAGGACAAGAATGTTTTCTTGAGATCAAAGTATAAGCATCTCACATTTGAGTCTGTATCAACTTTGGCATCAAATGAAGTGTTTTTGTAGGTGTACTGGACTGCCACATCTCCAGATGAGTAACTTCCTTTTTTCACCGTGGAAGATGTAAGGGCCTATCACAGAAGTATACAAGAAAAACAGGTTTGAGTTGCCATGTAGTTAAAAGAAATTGAAAATCATATTATGAGATGCCGCATGGAATTCTCAAATGTCTGAAAGGAGAGCATCTGCAAAACAGATATCAGTTAACAATCACAGAAGTTAATTTTACTACAGCTGCTGGGAATGAAACACTGCCAAATACTTGGAAATGAGAAAAGGAAGCATTAGAACCAATTGAGTGAGAAGCATGCTCGACTCTCGAGAACTCTTTAACTGTTACCAGTTACCATAGAATAAAAGGTTTCTCTACAATTTAGTGAGGACAAACCCATTGGTTCATGTTTCCAATCCATGGAATATTAGGTAAAAAATAACAACGATTATTCTCAATAGATCCAAGGTCGCTACATTAATAATATAGGGTTTGTTTGATTCTCATTATTTGTCTAAATTTGGGGAAATTATAATGAGGGGAGAGGTATAATGTGTATTGGAAATATAAAAAGGTTTGAAATATGTGATTGTAATTGATCAGTTATCAAATCAAATGTCAAATTAGTGGTAGGTAAAATTATAATTTTGGAAAAATAATGAGAATCAAACAAGCTCATAATATTTCACTGAATCATACTTATGTGAAATACAAAATACAGATAATGTTCCAAGTCTAGGGTCCGAAAGGAGGACCACCTCACTCCTTACAATGAGATCATTATTTCAAGTAAAATCATAATTAGCAATTAGAATATTCAAAATTCAATAATAATTTGATTAAATGTATTATTACTATTCAAAATTTGAAATAAAAGAGATCCAAACAATGTAAAAACTAGAACAGGTCCCAATCAATCAAGTTCCTCCCTTCGTACATTGCAGAGTGCAGACATAAACATCAAAAAACATTGGAGTAGAATAATAGCCAAATTACGATTAAAAACTCAAACATTCAAGACAAATATACACTAATTCATACATAAATTTCACGAAAACGCCTCCCTTAAGAGAAAAATAAAATTAAAAAAAGAAAAAAAGGAATCTTACAACTCCGGAAGCACTGTACGTGGAAACAGAGAATTTGTGATCAGAGAGATAGTCCCGAGTTAACAGATCTACGAACAAAAATTAAACAAAATCGTCTTTAAAATGAAGAAATAATACTATAATCGTTAGTCAACAATAAAAATGGAATCACAATGCGGATTATATGTATGATGATTTGGAGAAATTAACCTTTCGATTTTTTCCCAATATCTACGAAAAGTCCTGGTCCCATGCTCATTTTTCCTTTGCTTGCAGAGAGGGGTAGATGTGAAAAGAGAGAGTGACGGAGCAAAAATGGAGGAAAAATATGTAAACAGTGGAAAATCAATAAAAGCTGGGAATAGTTTCTTTTTCGTGGTAAGAAAGACAGGGTTGATTTGGAATGTGCAATCGTTTCGAGTTTGGACCGTCTATTCAAATCGGACGGCGGAAATCTCACCTCTGGCGGATGTTGGTTCGTTTAAGGTTGTTTGATTTGCCTTTTCTCACTTACCCAAATTATTTCTACTAACATCATAGGTCTGTTTGGTTATTGTTTTCTAAAATCTACTCACATATATATTAATTGGATCAAATTTCATAACTGCAAGCTATGTGGTAGCTTACACACTTTGTGTAGTAGTCTGAATCTAACAGAATATGGTATAACACCACATGGTATCATTTGATGATCATAACCATGTGGTGTGCCTTGATACATTCTATATAATCATATGACACTATATGATATTATACATATAGTGTTAGATCATTTTTACTTCATATAGTCCAGTATTTTGCCTTCGTTTAGTTTTTTTTTTTTTTAAATAATGCTAATTATAATTGAAATTCATAATTGATATCCAAATAGATCCACAGACATTTTTTCTCTTTCAATTTGGTTCGTTTAAGGAGTGGACTCACGGTTGGCTCAAATTTTTTTTTTTTTTTAAATAAATTAGTGCATTTTAGAGTTTTGACACATAGATTTGTTATATTGGGTCGGGTCCAAATAAATTTATTGTATGGGATGGTTGGTTCTAGCTGAGCCTTTGGATTTTAGATGGCTCTCACTGAGGTTTTTGTGCTTCCTAGTTGGCTCCGGATGAACATTAGGTAGCCTTGACTGAGCCTTTGTGTTTTGTTCGTTGTACTGTGTATTTTTGGTTTGAATGAATTACTATTTTTTTTTTTTTTTGGTTAAAAAAATATGTCCATGCATAGAAAAAAATAAATATATCATATTTGGTCTAAAATCTTGGACGAAAGCGCAAGTTTGAAACTTCTATTAGCAGCAACCCCTTTGAATGGCACTAGTGCATCACTCGAGAAAAGCCATAGATTGCATAAATTTGTAACCATATAGCAAATTGGGGAAACAATAGCTTCCTTATGCAGTTCTTATTATAAGAGCCAGGCATCGACGACCTATTCTCGTCTCTAGGATAGAAAGTCACAAGAGTTGTTACGTGGATCAACTTGCTTAATCAAAGCTATGACGAGTTTCATAGTCCCAAACTCCCGCCCCGCTAGATGTGAGTCTGGCGGAAGATCATTTTTAATGAGTTTCAACTTGATATTACTTATAACTCATTCAGGCAAAAATCGTAATTCTTTCTTTTACAAGCCTCTATGCTCGATTCAACTAGTGAGTCCACATCAGCCTTCTACCCCCCCCCCCAGTTCTCTTTCACACTTGAAGTGTGAGCTTCCTGAGGAACATTACTATCTGGAGTGTGAAAATCGGCGCCTAAAGGTTTCTATGAGACTCACTCGGCAAATGAATATGAAGGTAGTTCATGCAAAGCAAAGAGTACAAATTAAAAGGGCAGTGCGATGCATCATTGCATGTGAATGACAACTTCAGGCTGTGCCTATGAAACCTAAAAATGCCAAATGCATGAGGGAAAAGTTTAGCTCCTCTGTAAAACACTTTGATAGCTTGTGTGCAACATAAGTGTATCATAATTGAGAGTCATAGGCAGAATCTCAGCAATGTGGAGCATACTGTTGCAAAGATTTATTGTCTTACCAGCAGGCAACAGAAAATAATGAAGGAAACAAACATGACCAGCTCAAAAATGGTAGCATTCATGAAATCAAACACTAATGGAAAGCTCTATCAACAATTGGACATTTCTTTGCCTCTCAATTCCTCACCAGTCAGCTTGATACTCATCACTTTATGCTAAAGCTATTCTTTTCTTTATTTATGTTATGTAAATTCCACCTTTTACTATTTGCTTGGTTGTCACTAGCTTAACTTTGCCATATATACTGGAAAATGGAGCCCCCCCATCAACAAGAAATCATACCAGATGTTGGTATGTTTGAATTGTAGTAAAACCCTATACTCCATTTTCTCAACTAACTTCAAAACTTTCTACGCTGTGCAATGACACATCGCCATAAATGCTTTGGGTAATCACGTAAAGGTCATACTGATCAGTGTGATTGAGGAACTTTCTTCACAGTTTGATCTTGATCAGAATCTGGATAGGTAAGCTTTCTCTTACTGCCAACAGGAGGGACCGAAGAATTCTCAAGAACAGCGATGGAACTTAGAGGCTTCAACAATAAATTTTGGGTAACAACAGAAATAGGGGTTTTGGATTCTAGCATTGCAATTTTCTGCAGTAGGCTACAGCAGGAAAATACAGGCTCCTGTTAAAAATGCACAAAATTGAAGTTAAGTAGAGGAAATGGAATCACTTACAATTCTTAGATATCATATAAAGCAGGGGAAACTCACTTTTTCTAGTGATGAAACTGTGTTAATCTTATTCTCCAACGCTTCCTTTGTGAACTGGTGATCATGAGCTGATAAAACCGCTGCAGCAGCAATAACTGAAGGCCGATTTTTTACCACATTAATCTCTGCATAACAGAAGTACATATTATTAATCAATGCTAGTTTCTTATTTCTTAAATAAATGCAGATAAAATATCTTCATATTTTACCTTTGATTACAACGAAAATGAGTTCAATTGCCCGGGTTTCCAGTTCTTTATGGCTGCATTCCCCACAGAACTTGATGGTGAAATAGTGAAGATAAGCAAAAGGTGTGATTGAACTCATTTTCCATTCCAATGTATTCAAGATTAAGAATTCCATTCTCTGAATCACATTTCCTTCAAAATTATAAGCATCCACAAGGTACTCTGATAATGCTGGTGCTTTACATTCCTCCATCTTTGCAGCCAAAGATAAACAGGCAACTGCTGATAATCGAACAGCCCACAGTTTACCTTCCTATTAATTCCAAATCATAGAATCCAAATCTAAGAAGGCAAAAAATGGCGAAATCAGTAACAAATCAGAACAAAATAAGAAACACTTACATCAATAGATCGTCTTGAAAAGAACCCATCGAAATAAACCAATGAGAGAAAAGCTGTGCGAAAGTGAAATCCAAAAAAGGATCTCGTCTGTATACACAAATAAACTTTCAATAAGAACAGTAAATACCCTTATATCCACAAATATATATATATATGAAGAAGAATACAAAGGAGACTAAGAAAGCAAACATTGAGAATCCATTTGATGGCATCCAACCGCGCGCGTCTAAACCAGTTATTTTCACTATTAAGCAGTGAAAAATTGCTTTTCTTTTGAAGACCGGCCTCTCTTTGAATTAACATTTGTATGTACTCATCATCGCACTCAGAAACAGAGCATAAACCCAAGTTCAAATTTTTGCAATTGATATCATTCAAAAAAGACTTATCTTCTTGACACACAAGGGCAGACATTAAATTGTCAGAATCGCTCATTCTTGGGTAACCTAGAAAAGCAGAGTAAATAAATACTTCAAGATTTGGTTTGGAGATTGGAGAAATCTGGAGGGGGTCGACTGTGGAGAGGTGAAACTGCAAGAATCGCGATGTCGATGTCGCCAAATTTGGCGGATGAGATATTGTTTTTAGCGGGTATTATACAGTACGCGGTTCCTTTATATATACTTGGGTCCATCCTCTACTATTCCCTTAATTTCTCCAAATGTTGCGGGATTTTTGTATTTCCTCTCTTATTATCACTACGCAGTTTAGCTATGGTTTTCCTTTGTGGGGGAGTCCCTATTCCGTCTTCTTTGGTAAAAAAAAAAAAAAAAAAAAAGGGATAAAAAATGATTAAGATC
>CAVNYN010242422.1:0-13783 GCA_963692815.1 Nyctanthes arbor-tristis | reverse complement strand
CTCTTCCGATCTCTGACTTGTAAATTAAATAAACACGTGTAAGGATTTTATTGGACGGACAGCAAGCGAGACAGGGTTTGGGGACAGCAGATCCGGACTCTAACTCCCAACACCCATGCAATCTAATAGTTTCTCATTATAAGTAACACTACTTCATAAATAAAGAAATATACTATACTGGATATAATTTACATGCGAACACCCAGTACAAACTAATAATTTTAACTCTATCAAAGCCTATAATTCATAATATCAACAAACCCATAATTCATTTCTATGTGGTGACTTCAATTCTTCAAATAGCAGGCCCGGCTATAATGAGTTGTCTAAACTCCAATTGTTACATGGTAAGAAAATCATTTAAAAAAAATGCGAGCTAATAAGCCGAGTGAGTGAAGTCTTTAAATAAACATGCATTGGGAAGCCAAGATATATCTTTTGAAAAATCTCAAATAAAGTGTAAAAATCAATTCTAGACTTTCATGGTTCGAACTATAATTCTAGCATAACATCAACATTGATAAAGTCGTTACGTGTTGGAAAATATCATGAACATCATTTCATTTAATAATCATCATAAAATTCACAGATCGGAAGAGCGTCCTTAATCGCATGTCATTATGTAACCATATTAACTTTTCGTCATACGTGTATAGACGCCAGCTTGAGCCATAGGTATCTTATGACCCATTCGCCTTAGGCAGCACAACAACTAACTTGAACCATAACTAGTACATTAGGCATCTTCGCCTGGACAGCGTATCGTATTAACAGCTTGAGTCATAGGCCCCTTTGCTTATAAATTGCATATCGTACTAACAACTTGAGTAATAGGCTCTCCAATAGGCGACATATTCATAACATTAGATACCAATTTGAGGGTTTTCATACATCATAAATCACATTTTAACTCAAACATTTGTCTAAAAATCATTAATCTTCATTTCATATAAAAATTCATATGAATTTTTCTAAGAAATATCAACGTTTGAAATTTCATAAAAATACATTCATCATAAAACATTGTAAGTTTCTGTGTAATCAAATAATAGCATATTTTATTTAGAAAGAAAATAAGAGGAAAGGCCCTACTCACGGGCTAAATAGCAATATAGCTCCTTTCGTGTCTCGTTTCCTTTTAATCTTTATCATTTCCTATAACATTATATAAAAATTCTATTTAACATTTAATACATTTCTGATGAACTTCTTTTATTTCACAATCACACAATTTAATTCTTTTAATTCTCTTTCCTCATAATATCTTGTCGTACAAATAATTCTATTTTCATAACTTTAAAATCATTCCATTCATTCATATTCCCTTTTTTTTCTATTTCACTTATTCCAAGTACTCACTTACTTGATTGTTCACCATATAATTCATTAATCCCCTATTTTAGCACATATTTACTCTTTAAGTCATATCTCATCTCTTTCTTTTAAATTCATACCAATTCCATATTTTCTTTAACTAAATAAAGTTGCCTCTATACTGTAATTGCTCTTGATGTCAATTATTCTTACAACTATCATAGGATCATATTTTTTAAATCTCAGCAACACTTTTCAAATTTCAATCCATCGTTGTTTTCTTGTCATTTATATCATAATTCTAAGAAATGTACAAGTTACTCTCTTGGTATTTATAACGTTATAACGTTATCTATTCTTTGTGGCTAGGGTTTGGACACCAACATTTTATGATAACTCAATTTCTCATTTTCACTTATCATTAAAGACTGAATCTATATCTTTATAAATTCCCCTTCTTTAAAATCACTAATCTTACTAGTTTATTTCTATCCTTATATACTTAAGCAAATCTTTTAACAATCACCTTAATATTCACATTTTCTAACAAGAAGGGAGGATAAAGAGTGCTAAACACACTTAATTAATTCTTTTTATATTACAAGTCTTATATTTCTTTACATTTCCAATAGTTCTTCATTCTTTAAATAGATATATGTTTGTCCCCTTCATGTAGTTATTTTAAAGACTTTACTTCATCTTAGCTATTGTAATTTTACAATATCACATATCAAAATCTTAAATTCCTACCAACATAAAACTAACTCTTCACTCTTAAACACTAATTCTTAGCCTTTAAACAAAATTTCACAATTTCTATTTAACATAATTTATCCATTCCTTGCATTTATTCTAGAATAAGTATATTTTTACAAATGATCATAGTATCCTATGCTAATTAGTCCTCAATTATCACTAAAAACACCACAATAACTCTTACCATTTTAAGCAAAATTCCCCACACTAATTAATGAATATGTAGATATATACACCAAGCTTTTATATTTTCCATATATAAATTAAAATTCCTATTCTTTAGCTTATAGAAAACAACTTATGCCATATAAAACAATTTATGTCATGGTTTTAGTATTAATTCACAATAAATTTCATAAACGTTAAATGGAAACCACATCTTAAACTTATATGAATTAAATCTTAAAACAAATTACACTTGTTGGAATTCTTGTATTCTCTTTCTTCTTGTCCCAAGCTTCTTCCAATTTCACTATTTTTTTTTTGCTCGAACCCTCATCTCTCTCTCTCTCTCTCTCTCTCGGCTCTCCCTGTGAATGCTTGTGATTTTTATCTCAATCGCAAGAGAGTTGTCTAGATATATAGGAAATTTGCACACAAAGGCCCTTAACTTCTTGCTTTGTTATAAGTTGGTCCCTAACTTCATACTTTACTTCATATGACTTCCAAACTTATAATATAATTTCATATAAAACCCAAACTTATTTAAAGACTTAAATGATAACCCTAAAAATTAAATTAATGCATTTAGTCTAAATTTGACATTGACTTAACTATTACACCTTTGACTTTAACAGTAAAGATTGGGCTTTGAAAATATCAAGGCGGGTCGTCACATGTAACTTCAAAAATAAATATATCAGACGTATATGCTACGTATGCGTATTATGGTTGTGAATTTCTTGCTATAAATTAAGAGTTAAATTAAGTTGCCTACACTCTTTCCCTAACGACGCTCTTCCGATCTCCCACGTGGAATTTATGCATGCCGCATGTGTAGACATTCTTGCAGTAATTTTTATTATAGGAATGTGTTGCCACGAAGCAAGTTGAAAATTGAAGGCAATAATAAGTGAATGGACCAATAGTAAATGTGATGGACATAATTGATGAGTCTTGGGACGTACAAACTAGGTCCACATCTATTACTCAAGAAAAGGTTTGATCCTCGTGAGCCAAGGTAAAGATTTGTAATTAGGAAGAAATACAAGTGGAACTTGGGTAAATGTTAGAAATTTTAAATCTTGGACACAAAAATGCCCACTTCAAAATTTAGACAGAAATGGCCATGTTTAAGTATAAAAAGTCAATTACGGCCTTCATTTTTATTGAAATTTACAAAATCTTAAATAATTGTTAAAAAAAAAAAAAGAGGTCTGATATCTTTAACTTCTTAACTTCTATTTTCATTCAACTTCCAACCATCATGATTAGCAACAACAAAATCATCACTACCACTGGCAATAGAACCCCAACAATGCCCTCAATCCCCAACCCTAACAAAGGAGGTGCTATAATTGCAACCTCCTTTTTATTTTATTTTTTAAAGAAAAAATTTTCACGTCTTTTTTTTAAAAGGAAGATTTTGTTGAGATCAAATTGGGTAAGAAGAATTAGCCCACAACACAAGACTCGGTCCACGGGCGAAGGACCTAAAACACCACAAGGAATTTGCACAGTTCACTCGAAGGACGTGCATTTGTATGCAAGGCACCTCTAGAAGAAGGCATCGCACTTTCATATTTAAGATGTATAAGGAGGTGCACATGTAGGTAGAGATGGCAATAGGGGATACCCGAACCCGACGGCGAACCACCCCGAACCGAGGTGGGGATTCCCTAATTTAATTGGGGGTGGGGCAGGGAAGGGATTGTCTTTCCTGACCTTTCCCCTCCCTGTTGAAATTATAAAATTATTTTATTTTCATTTTATCAAGTCTAACAATCTCATTTGAGGCATTATTATAGTTTTAAGTATATATTTAGAGTGTAAAAGTGTATCCCTCTCTCTAATTTCATTACAATTTCTTCTCTTCTGTCTTCACTATTTCTTTCCACATTATACTAGTACATTGACAATCAAATTTAAAATCTATAAAAGTTTTTCTAATTTTTGCTTACCCACCGCATATGGGGTCAAGATCTACAGTCTCAAATTGCTGTCTCGGTGGCGGTCCCATCAATGGAACATTAACACATCACCTACCTTTTCTACCTCACCAAAATTCTAACTTTTCATCCCAAACAACTCATAATGTAAGTCTAAAACGGTAACACCAAATCGCACCAAAGAAGTTTCCAGGCATCAACACTGCCTATTGCCGCCACTAATGCCACGAGATCTGTATTCCGAAAATGTTAATACAAGTATTATGCAATTTGGGATCAAGGATATAAGAAATCCAAATCTAAATTTTACATGGAGAATCAATATAAATATATGTTATAAGTTACAAATGAACTTTTTGCTGCAAAATTTATAATGAATGGTGACAAAGAAAAGTGACGTGTTCCTCCACTGTGGCTACTTGCTTTGGATCAATTTGCCCCTAAATCTATTCTCAATAATATGGCTTATGAGTTATGAGTGAACGTTGAATGGATTCATTTGCCTTGGCATTATTTGTCAAACCCCTCAATATATCGATGGGTTGTTATTTAATCTATATGTCGGAAGCGTTTTAAATACAAATTTTTAACTCTTGTCAAAATCGAGGGGCAAGACTTATCAATTAATTTTCTTTTGTTCATTAGATAAGGTATTGTTGTTTGGCATCTTCAACTCATTTAAAGTTTTAGTATTTATAATGAGACAATATCGAAGAATATTTATTTATATTCTTAAGATCAAATGATTCTATGTTATGTGAGTCATTTCTTATATTTAGTTTATATGAAAGAACAAGACATACACTAAATAAAAGCCACTTTATATATTATAACCGAACACAAGCTTGGGAGGCCTTTATATGTGAAAATAGGACTCCCAATCTTTTTGCAAACGATTTCTTTATATTAATCCCATACAAGTCAAATTTTATTTAAGTTACCATACCTATACTTGGCTTACTTCTATCATTACCTCTTTAAAAACTATTCTATTAAACAAAAAACATAGACCTATCTCTTGTAATCTTATCATGGTACAAAAGATGGAGAGTGTAGGTACAAAAGATCTCAAACTCATAAATGGTTCTCAAGTACATTACAAATATTGGTTCATCCTCATAATAGGCCCAAGATCTGTCTCGACCACATGCATAATCTTGCTCCTGTAGTGATATAGCCTCCACTCCTCGGCTTGCTTTTCATATATCCTTCTATTGATTATCTACAAAATGTTAAATGTAAAATGTATACAAAGTAAGTATAAAATATCCCGTGAGTAATACATCATTTCAGTTTACCAAAGGGTTATAGAAAAATCATTTCCATGTTACAATCTTAAGAACATTAAGATGCACAAACTTTTGAATGCATTATAGGGCCAAAATACTAGAAGTTCCTACTACCCATGGCGCCTAATTGCCTTTTAAATACCAATATGGTAGTGGCAACACAAAGATTCATAACAATTTTCGATTAGCTTTTCCCGGATTTTCAATCTTTCATTAATCCATAGCAATTAACATGGATCAAATCAAAGCAAGCAATACAAAATGGGTAGAGGGACTCTAGCAAATCTTATGTAAGAAAACATTTTTTTCAATATCCAAAACACATACCTTTGTTTGGAACTTATTTGAAACTTACGCATGCAAGTAAAGCAAAGTAATGAATTACTCACCTTGGCTTCTTTTATCTTTAAGGTTGAGTGAATATTAATGAGTGGTAAAACACCTTTAATTCCTTAGTATATCCAAGCAAAATAGCCTTTAGAATGTAAGTTCTATATGTATATGAAATATACCTTGTTTGAGGAGATAAAAGAGAGTTTTTGAAGGTCTTTTGGGAGTGTTCAAAACCATGCACCATTTATGGACGAATTTTCCTTCTTGTTTTCTAAGAGTTTTTGAGTTCCACCAATGTAAAAGCTCTCACTTGTCCGATAACAATGAGTAAAATTGGAGGGATGAGAATTTTTTCTTATAACTGAAGATCCAAGTGTGGGTTAAAGATTCAATCTATGTGGGAGATGTCTGTTGGATACAAATGTCTTAGATTTTTCTCTTTTATTTCTTAGTAAACACCTTTACCTATTAAACTCTATAATTAAGTTCTTGTATTTTCGACTATACTAGTGAGACATCATATCTTTACTTTAAGCATCTTTTCGGTCTCAAAATTTACTACCCGATTAAGTTTAGTCGTTCTTCTAGCAAATTTTCCTAATCGATGGGGTAATTGACATGCATTCGAATAATCATCAAACAAACAAAATGTCTTTAAATTCTTATAAAATGTCTCGACTAGTCATCCAATTATAAATTTTATTCATCGATTACTTATAGTTAAATGTTAAAACCAATAGATCGGAAGAGCGTCACTATTAACGTAAAGAAGTACTCTGAGTGTTACATTATTGTTCCATGGAAAAGAATCACCATACATGAAGTATCAGAAAGAGAAAAATGCCTTGAGGCATCGGCCAACAGAGGTGGGGTAGTTTTTTTTTCCCGTGGTGGCGATGTCCGCTGGCCATTGGAAGAGGGGTGGAGCATATTATTTTTAATTTTTAAAGGGTTTTACGCTACGTGCTGTTTGGGATAACATAATAAAGATTTGTAAAGTGGAAAAGTAAAACAATGTGTTAATTTTCTATTGGTAGGACAGTCATCGAGATAGCAATTTGGGATGACAAATCTCAACTGATACATATCTCCATCTCTACTTGTCTGTTACTTCTTTATGATGTTTAGACAAACAAAAAATGATGCCTTGAACATTTTGATGTTTTGGGAGTTTGACTATGAGCATTCTTTGGTGAGTCACAACTGAAATAATCTAATTATCAAATTTTATTTTCTTCATTTTATTTTACAGCTATGATAAAGAAGTGTAAAAATACATACCTTGTGTATCATTTAAATTTGTAAAAAAGTTCTTGCTCAAAATGGGGATGAATGTTATCCCCGACCTGACTGTCCCCATCCCGTCCCTGACCCGAAATAAATGGAGAATGGTGGGGACGGGGATTTCTAAATGAGGAGGGGATAGGGGTATGTAACATCCCGTGAAATTCCTCTTTTTTTAATAGTGATATCTTCAGAAAAATAATTGGTTTTGATATTCAACTATAAATAATCGATGAATAAATCTCATAATTGAATATCTAGTCGAGACATTTTATATGAATTTGAAGACATTTTTGTTTAGTTAACGATTACTCGAATGTATGTCAATTACCTCATCGGTTTTAGAAATTTGTTACAAGAACGATTAAGCTTAATCGGGTAGTAAATTTTGAGACCGAAAAGATACTTAAGGTAAAGATGTGATGTCTCACTAGTACAGTCGGAAATACAAGGACTTAATTATCGAGTTTAATAGGTAAATGGTTACTAAGAGTTAAAGGGATAGATCTTATACACTTGGATCCAATAGGTTTTTCCCCACATGAATTGAATCCACAACCCACATTTGGCACCTTGATTTACTAAGAAACATTTCTATCCCTCCAATTTAACTCATTACTATGGACAAGTGGGAATCTTTGTATTGGTGGAACTCAAAGCTTTTAGAAAACAAGAATAAAAATTCGTCATTAAATTGTGTATGGTTTTGGAAACTCACAAAAGACTTTCAAAAGCTCTATTTTATCTCTCCAAACAAGATTTAGTTCATATACATATAGAACCCACATTCTAAAGGTTACTTTGCCTAGATATACCAAGGATTTGAGGGTGTTTTGCCATTTATTTACAAGTCTTCATTTCAAAGGTTTAAGCAAGTAAGGTGAGTAATCCATTTCTTTGGTTTATTTGCATGCATAAGTTTCAAGAAAAGGTATGTGTTTTGATTATTGTTAAAATGACTTCTTGTATAAGAAGTGCTAGAGTCTCTCTGCCCATTTTGTATTGTTTGCTTTGATTTGATCCATGTTAATTATTATGGATTGAAAGTTTGGAAATCCGGTAAAAGCAAACCGGAAATTGTTATGAATCTATTGTGTTGCCATTACTATATTGGTATTTGAAAGGCAACGAAGCGTCATGGGTAGTAGGAACTTCTAGTATTTGGGGCCCTATAATGTGTTCAAAAAGGTTTGTGCATCTTAATATTCTTAAGAATGGAGTATGAAATGATTTCTATAAACCTTTGGTAAACCGAATTAATGTATTACTCGCGGGGTATTTTTATACTCACCTTGTATGTGATAACTCTTTTATAGATGATCCATCGAAGAATTGTTGAAAGAAAAGCCGAGGAATGGAGGATGTCACATGACGCAAGCTAAGTTATGCTGTAATAGAGATTGATCTTTGGGCTTATTATGAGGATGATTCCATGTTTGTTATGTATTTGGGAACCTCATATGAGTTCGAGATATTTCGTGCATTTTCCCTCAATCTTTTGCACCATGACAAGATTATGAGGGATAGGCCAATGTTTCTTATTTAATTAAGTATGTGTATGGAAGCCAATATAACTAAATAAAACTTGGCTTTTGTGGAAAGTTTTGATACAAGATTAGGAATCCTAATTTTACTTGTAAGGGTTTCCCAAACTTGTGTTCGGTTTTTAATATATATATAAAGTGACTTTTATTTATCGTGTTTCATGTTCTTTATAAAAATACTACACTTTAAACTAATTAAAGACGACAAACAACACTACTTCACCTAAGGAATAAAAGAGAGTTTATTGGCAAGTCGTGCCTCTCGATTTGGATAAGAGTTGTAACAAAAAATTTGTAACGCTTCCGAAAAGTTCATTTAGTAACATAACTTTAAAACATGTGATTTATTGAGGGGTTTGACAAGGTCCCCCTCCGTACCCGCCTCATTGCCATTATTGCAGGTAGAGGCGGAGTCAGAAGATAGCAGAAGTGATAGTCTATTTTTGCGAAAACATTGGTAGTCGGTGAAGAGTTGACTACCCCACCTTCGCCCCCTATCTACTGGGAGGAGGCATTGTGTGGCTTAAAGGTGGCTAGAGCACTTGGAACTCTAAAGCGCGTTTCTCAGTTTTGGAGGGGTGTGGGAGTAACGTAAAAAGGTCTGGATGGCATGATTTGCAAATTTGAACTGAAACTAATATATTATATAAAAATGATTTTAGGTGCACACACAAAGTGGGAAGACAAAGAATTTTAGATGCACACATGAAAGTTTTATTACTTTGTCTCACAGATTATTATTGTCACAAAGTAATAATAACATATATCCACCAAAAATACTTGTTTTGGTTGTAATTACATGGGCAAAAGTCAACATCAAACACGTACACACACACCGTAAGTTTATATATATATATATATATATATATCTATATAAATTTTAAAAAAATAAAAAGGTCAAAAAAAAGATTTGCAATTTAGAAAAATAAACAGCGTAAAAAACATTTTGCACAACCAAGGGGTGAGCCCAAGGAACTCACCCCTTGACTATGCTGTTGTAAAGCAATTCTTTGTATGCATTAGGGTTAATTTCGTAAATCGTCCTTAACCTTTAGGTTAAGAACCGGTTTCGTCTCCAACCTTTTTTAAAACACACCACAGCCCCAAACCTTTAAAAAATGCACACAAATCGTCCCTATTACTACTATTCCGCCAAATTTTTATAAAAAAGACGATTATACCCTCCATAAACATTTTAAACTTTTTTTAAAAATGTTTAAAAAAAAAACTAAAAAAACCCACCCTACACCAAGTCACCCTTGCCGCTGGAATGGTTCATTCCGGAGGCCAAAAAGGGGGGTGAATCCCCCCATTTTGCTGCCAAAAATGGCAGCAAAATGGGGGGGGTATTCACCCCCCATTTATGCCGGAATTGGCAGCCATTTCCGACAGCATTTTGCTGCCAGAAATGCAGCAAAATGGGGGGGTGAATACCCCCCATTTTACTGCCGAAAATGGCAGCAAAATGGGGGGATTCACTCCCCTATTTCTGCTAGAATTGGCAGCATTCTGGCAGCAAAAAAGGGGGCGAATCCCCCCTCCATTTCGGCCGCCGGTAGTACTTCCGGCAGCAAGGGTGGGGTGGGGTGGGTGGGTGGGTTTTTTTAGTTTTTTATTATTTTTAAACATTTTTAAAAAAAGTTTAAAATATTTATGGGGGGTATAATCGTCTTTTTTATAAAAATTTAGCGGAATAGTAGCAATAGGGATGATTTGTGTGCATTTTTGAAAGATTGGGGGCTCTGCGTGTGTCTTAAAAAAGGTTGAGGACGAAACCGGTTCTTAACCTAAAAGTTGGGGATGATTTGCAAAATTAACCTTATGCATTATTACCTGACGTCGAGCTATATTCATATTGTCTAATGATATTTATTAGGGTAATTTATGCTTAACGTCCCAAACCTTTTAAGTATTTATAAATCACGTCTTCAACCTTTAACTTTCTTTCTGTGTGCCCTCAACATTTGAAGAAATCCTCAGTTTAGTCCTTGGTAGCGAAAACCGTCAAATTAGTCCGTTAAAGTCAAGGGCATTTATTTTAATTCAAAAAAATAAAAAAAATTAGGAGAGGGACGGAAGAGAATCTTTGGCTGCTGGAAATAGCAGCAAAGAGGAGACTGTCCCGGACTGCTAGCGACAGAGGGGTGCTTGCTGGAAGAAATGACAGCAAGCACAGAGGGGAGTCTCCCTCCCCTATTGCCATGAAATGACAGAAAAAATTCTGCCATTTCCGGCAGCCAAACCATTTTTCTGTCATTTCTTGGCAGTAGCAAGTACCACCCCCTCCCCCTGGGCTACCATGAAATGGCTGAAAAAATTTTAGCAGGAGGGCCCTTTTTCTTTTATTTTTTTATTTTTTCAAATTAAAATATTAATTTTTTATATTATACTGAAAATGCATCTCATTTTATTTATATAAATAACATTGCTTCACTCTTTGAACATTTTTATCACATTATTTTTATAATTTTTTTATCAAATAATATTTCTTACCTCACATAATAATTTCCGTCCAATATCTTTTATTATAGGACTCCTAAGTGATTATAAAAATAATTAATGTACACTTAACTATTTGCCATTCTTTTGCTTATTTAAAGTATTTAGAGACTTTCGGAATAAAAGTCTTGGATGATTACCTTTATTGAATATTAGATATTCTAGTTAGTAGAAGGTTAAAAATAAAAATGTGGTGAGAAAAGTTAAGAGTATAAGTACAATAATTAGAAAAAACATAAGGATGTATAATGTAATTAGAAATATAATGTGATTATAAAAAACCATGGTGTCAACTCGAGAAAATAGATGGAGCCATGCTAGGATAATGCTCAAATTGTCCAAAAACCCTCTTCAATGCACAATGACATAGACCATGTGCGGAAGACATGGCAAGAAAAAACTAAGAGACAATGTTTAGAGGAGTATCTACTTCTAGAAGTCGTGTGAAATACTGTGACTTAGCAAAATTTCTCATTTTCTCAATGGCCAATTCCTGTGAGAGTGCTTTCTAGTATTTTCTAATTCTTCTTTTGCTAAAAAATAGGTTAGATGAGGTAGGTTTGAACATTGTGCCTTGGAGTGGCTATTATGATGTCTTCGTTTATCAGCTGCACATTTGGCTCTACCATTTTAGAATGCCTTCTATTACCATACCACATTGATCAACACCAACCCTTCGTATGCATTAAAGATGCTCAAGGAGTATCTCTAATAGCGGGTGTGTCAGGCTATGTGAACAATGGAAATTTGAAGGAGAGAGAAAGTAAAGAAAGGCAAGGTCTAGTCTGGTCTTTGGTTCAAGTGCTACCTTACCTGTATTATAAACCAGAAAACTCGATGTTTTAGTTTCAAAAAGGAAAACAGAACTCTCTAACTTCGTGCTAAGCAGGGTAAACAAGGAAGGTCGAGCAGCCGGAGTTTTGGAGAATTATGAAGAGGGAAAGAAATACGCGGAGCACAATCTCAGAAAGTTTGTTCGGAATAGACCACCGGAAATCATGCCGTCCCTCAACAGCTTCTTCTCCGATCCACAGAAGAATTAGCTGCTTCATTGAATTCGAGATCATAAGATGTTGAGATCCAGCTTCTTTGGTCTCCAGTAATTGGTGTGATTGCATCCTATTTGTAACATCTATCTTCTGTAATGTGTGTGATCGGATGTGTTTCCTTCGTTGAAGACTTCCGGAGACTTGTATCATTTGCTCGTTAACGGTCGGAGGTGGATGTCATTGTTCCCGACCGTAAATAATGTAAATGTGGTTGGTGACAATCTAACAATTTAAGCTTTTAAATCTGACAAGGTGAACGTCTTGAGTTCAAATCTTATGACCAACTAAATCATATGAATATATGCCAATGCCAAAACGCAATTCTATGGTATCTTCATGTGTATGCTTGGGAAATTCACAAAGTTCCTGCTGACTTTTCAGTTGCACATTTCCTCTAGTTAGCAAACAAAACCTTTGAGTCCAAACAAAATAAACGTCTCCAATGTTACAAATGTTTTCTAGAATCATAGAACCACATTAAACGCGACAAAAGAAATCAACTGGACTTTGAAGTATATCAATATCGTCTGCTGAACGTAAAGTTCAGCAAGCCCTCGGGCCATCCAAGCTTAGTCAGGTTCCAGTTCAAGGTTCAAAAGAGTTTTGAATCTCTCACATGGCTGTTGAAATATTAGGGCGGGAAATGCTCGGTGTCCGCTTTTTCGTCACGTATTCCTCAAAGAAGACTCTCTGCAGTTTCCTTTTCCTGCAGCATATCGAAGAAGAAGGTAAGTAAAGACGTGCAAATATGCTACTCTTAGATTTTTATGACATGCAGATAAGTTTCAATGTATATTCAAGTGAAGGACACAAAAGAATGTAAGATGAATTACCGGGCCGGTATAATCAAGAAGTCGAGAATAATACACCTCTGCTTCCTCGAATCTTCCCTTTGATCGGCAATGTTGAGTAAGAAACATCAAAGCATCAACCATATTTGGTCCTTCCCTTTCTTCAGCTTCCATTCTGTCCAAATCCTTCTTGTAATAAAATGCCGCCTCTTCATTACGACCAAGTTCACAATGGAGCTTTGCTAATTGGTGAAGAGCAATTGCTTCCGCATCATTGCAATTTGCTGCCCTCTTATAACACTTGATTGCCTCCTCGAGCATGTGAAGCTGTTCGGTTTCATAACACTGAGCCATAGCAATCCACAGTCGAGAATCATTTGGCTGCAAGAATACTGACTTCTTGAAATAATGTAGAGCATAGAAAGGCATCCCCATCATCTCATATGCTTGTCCTAACCCGTACCAGGCTCTGTAGTCGCACGGACTTATATCCACAGCCCGCCGGTACGCATCGACTGCTGCTGACGTGTTCTTCATCTCAACATATTCATGACCCATGAGGGTCCAAGCTGATAAATAATTTTTATTCAGTTTAAGTGCCCGGCGGAAATAGATAACTGACTTTTCATGCTGCCCCTTCAAACTGTAATAGTTCCCGATAATGCAACATGCCTCAGGTGTGTATTTATTCGTTAAAAACACTCTGTGGGCAAGATAACTTAAAGCAGAGAAACATTCCTTTGCATAGAGGACATTGGAATACATGTCCATGTCTTCAATTCTGTAAGGATCATTTCTCAAAAGCTCCTCAAATAT